>JAGFZM010000024.1:1865696-1918523 GCA_017657215.1 Limnothrissa miodon
AGCAGTGGGCCCCCACTGCACACCCCAACACACACACACACATACACACGCACACACACACACACACACACGCACACACACACACACTTAACAACCCTTCCCACCGTTCATCACTCTGCAATCAGAGCACACGGGTTATGACTGCAGTGGGGTCTGATAAGCACTAACGTGAAGCAGATGGAGCCTCGACCACAGCGGTGGTGTGTGTGTGTGTGTGTGTGTGTGTGTGTGTGTGTGTGTGTGTGTGTGTTTATATGCTGGGGGAGGTAGATCAGTATTGTAGTCCATCTTTGGTTTCTCCTCAAGGCTGAGTGCTACACATAGGGCGGAGGGGCAGCTGAGTAGACCTGCGGCAGCAGCCCTCTCTCTCTCTCTCCTTAGGAAGCGTGAGTTTCCTGAGCCCCAATCCGGGGGAAAACGAGCACAGAAAATCGGAAGAAACTGGATCTGGGGGTGCGCAGGGGTGTGCACTATGATAGCATGGAAATGACTGAAACTCGATTCCTGACTGTTCTGCTCCTCCCTCCTCCTCCCCCCCCCCTCTTCCCTTTTCCCCCTTTCCTCTCTTTCCCACCTCCCATCTCCCCTTATCCCTTTCCCCCTCTACCCTTCTCTTCTCTCCTCTCCTCTCCTCCCCTCCCATCCCTCCCTCCATCCACCTCTGTTGCAGGAGTGCATGAACCCATGCTGTAACGCCACTACCTGCACACTGAAGGGAGACGCGGTGTGTGCCCACGGACAGTGCTGCGAGGACTGCCAGGTAACACAGTCCCATCATGCCTTGGGTTTCCTACGCCACCGCACAGCACAGCACAGCAGAGGAGAGCACAGTACAGCAGCTCCAATTACAGGAGAAATTTGTCATGAATCATACATGGGACAGATGTTCTCGAAACATCAGTTTCCATTTAGCATTGAGCTGGGACGAGATTTTTAAGGGGAAAATCTTGGATTGGATCCTTAAGTGCTGCCAGTGGTGATAGCAAGCACAGAAAAGAAAGGGGAGCAAAAGGATGAAATGTGCTGACAGCTTAGAAAACATAAAAAGAGTAATATTGTATAGAACCTCCCCACCCCACACCCTCCCTAATTGACATTTTCCTTCTCGTTATCTGTCTGTCTGTGTGTGTATGTGTGTGTGTGTCTGTAGCTGAAGCCGGCAGGCACGCCCTGTCGAGAGTCGAGTAACTCGTGTGACCTGCCTGAGTTCTGCACGGGCGCCAGTCCTCACTGCCCTGCCAATGTCTACCTGCACGACGGGCACACCTGCCACAACGTGGACGGCTATTGCTACAACGGCATCTGCCAGACCCACGAGCAGCAGTGCATCACCCTGTGGGGCCAAGGTGGGGATCACGTACAGATCACACGCAGTAGAGGGCAGTCACATTGCTGCATGATATTTGTATTACACTGAAGGAGACATATTTAGGGCCTTGGCATGTGTATGCAGCTCATAGATAGGGTTTAGTGTGCAGCAGCTAAGAGGCACACTTGTCTAGTACACTAGATCTTGAGCCCTAAGATGACTGCATTAGTGATACAGTATCTAAAGGTCTGGAGTGTACTGTAGGTTATTCTCCCTCACGGGTTTACAAAATTATATATATACTACACTATTCTATACTATACTACATCATACTATACTATAATACTATACTATACTATAGCCTACCATATGATATTGTACTACACTAGATTGTACTATACTATACGTTACTATATTATACGTTACTATACTATACGTTACTATACTATACTATACTATACTATACTATACTATACTATAGTTAGGTTTGTGGAAAGTGGTCGCTTAGGTCTTTTGTTGGTTGCTGTGTCCTGCAGGAGCTAAGCCAGCGCCAGGGATCTGCTTTGAGAGGGTGAACTCAGCCGGAGACCCATATGGCAACTGTGGAAAGGACGCCAAGGGATCCTTTGCCAAATGCGAGGCTCCGTAAGACATGTTTCTCTCTCTTGCACTTCTCTTGTACTCTGAATTCTTTCTCTTGTACACTCCTCCTCTCTTTCTTTCCCTCTCTTTACAACTTATTGTTTACTGAGACCGCAACAAAAAAGATAACAAGATTGTGGAGGAGGAATGGACTCATTACCAAACAAGCTATTAAGAATGCTGCGCTCATTTGCATGGAGATTTAGCACTTGCAAAACATTTCTTTAATTGTCCTTGGATCACAGATGCATTAAATGCTTAGTGGACTGTGCGGTGATTGATGTAATTGCTCTAATGACAGAAGTGGATGGGGAGGAGAAGAGGGCCTTGATTACAGGCGCACAAAGCCCTCACAGTCGGGCCCCCGCTAAAGCGCGCACACAGTTCCCATTACCCGTGCCATGAGAAAACTTTTCTGATGTGTAAACAGCAATTAGAACCGGGATTAAAATAGCCATGTTTACCAAGTTGTTGATTTTGTAAGAATTGTCCTTGAATGAAGTTGGTGATTTGGCGACTCTTTCCAAATCCGAAGACATTGTTGATGAGACAGCCCCTGTGATGTTGGTTAACGTTGGGAAAGCTAACCGGGGTGATTTGTTTGCATCACAGGGACGCCAAATGTGGTAAAATCCAGTGCCAGGGTGGAGCCAATCGGCCGGTGATTGGCACCAACGCCGTGTCCATCGAGACCAACATCCCCCTGCAGGAGGGAGGCCGCATCCTGTGCCGGGGGACGCACGTCTATTTAGGGGATGATATGCCTGACCCAGGCCTGGTACTGACTGGAACCAAGTGTGGAGAGAGTATGGTGAGTATTTTTTCAGACTCACAAAACCACCAAGAAAATTCTCGAAAACAACCTGGGTAGGATCCTCCCCCTCCTGCACGACAGCCACATGCTCCTCCACTCAGCTGAGTTAACCAAAAGCCTGTTTTCTGCATGTCAGCCTGGATCTTCCCTCTGTTTGTTCAAGCTTTCGCCAATCTGTCTGTACAAGTTCTGAAAGGAGAGGGAGCTACAGGAAAAGAATACAGTGTATCTCCAGGAAAATCCTGTCCTGCATCGTTTTGTGTCAGTCCTCCCCGTGTTGCCTGCCCAGTTTAACAAGGCTCCTCAGATGTGTGGCATGGCCTCAGATGTCAGAGGATGCCAGAGAATGCCCTCACTTTTACTGGCCCCAGAACAGTGCCGGGATGGTGGAAAGTACCGCCGGGAGTCAGTGACATCAGTGCCTTAGTCACATATGGGCTTGTTCAGTGGACTTGCTGTTCTGTGAGGATTTGCTCCAGCTCAGCCTGAGTCTACCCCTGCTGATTGCTGTCACACACTCAGCGCTGTAGGGAAATATATTCCTATTGGCTAATGGCAGATTATCATACCTATATTATGACTGACATAACTGGGTAGAATACAGAAGTACTTATGATTGCACTATGAAGCTATTTGAATGCTTATATCATGATAGTCAACCATAAGTGTCTTTGCTTTGTGTATGCTTTTTGAATGTGTTTCTTTTTTTAACGTGTTGTTTTATTTACAATTTAAATCGATAGTCCAGGGGACTTTCAACCATAGCCAAATCGTTCCGAGTTCCTGAATGCTTTTGGTAGGAACTACATTCAGACTATTTGTTACTTGCACTTAGGATTCTTGTTACCAGTATCATTCCTGCAGGACCGACCTGTAAGCCCTAGTGTGGAATGGAGTCAACACACAGGCTTTAGTAAACTCCTCTGGGTCTCCAGTCCTCCTCCTTCTCCTCCTCCTCCTCCTCCTCCTCCTCCTCCACCTCCAGTCAAGTCATCCTTTTCTCCCCCTCGGCTGGGCCCCTTTGCCGCACGTGGAGGGAGTTAGGTCCTTGTCAGAGGGGTTTTATTGCATCTGGGTGGAGCGCTCTAAAAACAGAACCCAAAACCACAGCCTTCTGGAGGCCATGTTGTCAGTGAAAGCACTTTGTGCCACGTTTATTAATGATGTCAGGCAGCTCTGTTAATAACCGAAGGAGTTGATATACTGACACATACTCCTTGAAAGATAACAGGCATGGGGAGGTCTTGGGGACTTCGCACCTCATCCATCATCCGTCACTCCTCGGACGAGGAGTGTTTGTGTCTCTGTGAGGTGCTGAGTCCATATTTATGAGCCTGCATGTCTCCTCTTGTTCTTGCCATCCCTAGATGTGCCTGAACCGCCAGTGCCAAAATGTCAGTGTCTTTGGCGTCCACCAGTGTGCCGAGAAGTGCAGCGGACGGGGGGTGAGTGAGACTCACACACATACACACACACACACACACACACACACACACACAATCCTTTTATCAACCTGATCTCTTGCATTGGCAAATACCTCATTTGTGAGTATCTTTGTGATTGAGTTCGGCTGTCTTATATTTTTCATGGTTGTGTTATGGTCGGCAATGAAGTGAAGTCAGAGAACCATGAAACAGGTGGGATCAATGCAAGTGCACAGGAAATACACAGACACACACACACACACACACTCAGACAAACACACCCCTCACATGCCTGCCTGTGCTTGTGGTTGATCGGTGTTCCAGCCCCCATCTCCTGCCTGCCACCATTCCAACTCCATCATGAAACCTGTCTTCCAGCCAGCAGTTAAGGGCACAACTTTGCTCCATGTGAGAGTGCTGCTCTAATTCCCTTTAAAATGCATACTATACAGGTAGCTTTGTTTGCGTATTGTAAAATAGCTCTCTCTCTCACACACGTGCACACACACACACACACACACACATAAATACAGTAGAGAGACTCTGTCAGAATGTCAGTGTCTTTGCCGTCCACCACACAGTCACACAGTCTGGGCCATTATGTAGTCAGAGTGATGTGATGTACGGTAAGAGCTACAATGCTACCCAATCAATCTTCCAGGCACCTGAAAGGTTTGATCAATTAGGCGTAATGGCTTCATTTGTGTTCAGCTTAAAGCGCTATTCATCATATTTTGACTGCAGGGCACTCGTCCATGTCCAGAAATGTGCTGAAATGTGAGGACAAGCTGTAGAAATATATCCCTCTGTCACCGCTGGATATTTTAACACATCACATTTCACTATCAAATAGATTCCACCTATGTGTGTTTGTGTCATTGGCCTGAAAAGTCTTTTTACGCCTCACTGAGTTACCCTTGAGCAGCCAATGACATGTGTCAGCCAGGAGAGAGGAATATTGACTTAATATGTAATATTAACCAGGCGGAATTGAAAAGTTTTCTTTTTTTGATTTTACTCTTTTCCAAAGTCATTTGATGTCAAAAGCCATGCTAAACAGCCACCTTCACGGTAATGGGATCAGCCCATGATTGGATGCTAGGGTTCAATGATGGCTCAGTTGTTCACACCTGTTTCATGTAAGCGCTCAACAAAAAAAGGAAAAAGCAAACATTTAGGTGCATAATATATAGAGGTATGTGTATACTTTAGGAAGAGCCTTCCATACTGTGTTATTCGAAATCTAAGACCTAGACTGTTGGCCATGAACGGGAAACATTTATCAGAACATCCAAAACATCTTTGCCAAACTCCAGACCTCCTTCCGGCGACTCCAAACCCAAGCCGGTGTGTTTCCAGCCGCCCCCCTTTTGTTTTTAAAGGGTTTTTTGAAGAGCCTGTCCATTAAAGGCGGGCATCCTAGACTTGCCTCTTCTGCTCTTCTCCTCCTCACATTGGATCAAGATGTTGGCCCGGCGGCGGAGCGCACAGCTGCTCCTGATTACCTCACAGGGGATCCCTGCCGGGTCCAGCCCGTGCCCCGGCGCGAGGATTCTCGGGGATGTTGTCTGTTATTTTTTATGGGGAAGAAAAGAGAGATGAGAAGAGGAGAGGAGAGGAGTTGTTGCACAGTGCCTAGGGGTTCGGGGCCATGTGGAAACAGGTTGCCGACGTGACAGCAGGGAGGCTGGCGCTCAGTGTTATGCTACATGGGCAATGGGGCGTGCTGGCTCCCATCTGCAGCTGTCTGCTGCGGCCGTGTGGCGTCACACTGGCCTGAGATCAGTTCTCGCTCACACTCACTCACTCACTCACTCGCCCACTCTCTCCATGGATCTGGAGAGACTCCTTTTTTTTTCCACTATGTGTCAAAGCTGGGAGGATGGTCTGTTTGAGAGCCTGTTCCAGTCAATTGCACACAATGTGGGCCAAGTAAGAGCTCAAGTGTATGGTTGACTATTACGACACATTGTTATTGTTAATCATCGTTATTATGATCTCGGTTTCAATTTTTGAGGTAACACTAAACCCACAAACTTTCTGTCGCTGTTTTATAGGGTTGTTTGTCTGTGTGTGATGCGTTCTATCTCTCCTCTGTGGGCTGTGTGTGTGTGTGTGCATGTGTGTGTGTGTGCGCAGGTTTGTAACAACAACAAGAACTGCCACTGCGAGGCCCACTGGGCTCCTCCTTTCTGTGATAAGGCCGGCTTTGGAGGCAGTGTGGACAGCGGACCCGTCAGACTAGCGGGTATGTTTTGTGCAGCCTATTGATCAGCCGCACAGTTATTGGGTGCGTTATTCAGTAAACGGGGCCATCAAGTGCTCATGCTGTCAGTTGAAACCGTCAGTCAAATAATGGTTCAGCATCACTGCCTTTCACATCGCAGTCTGTGCATCAAAAAGTCCCTCAGTGTACAAAGTGGTATTCTTTAAATCATGTTGTGTTGGTTTTCTTATTTGCTTGTATTTTTTGCACATTTTTATCCTCGGTGCCATAAACAAGCGGGTGCTCATGCAGGGACTCGGGTTCCAGTCCAACCTCAGATCATTTCCTGCTCCCACTCGCTTCCTCCCTCTGCTCTCCTGTTACAATAGACAGACAGTGCACAGTACAGACACATTGCTCTTCTAACGCTCTCCCACCCCTGTCTGTGGGCAGACAATGGGAGCCTGACGCTGGGCATCCTGGTGGCCTTCCTGTGTCTGGTGGGAGTCGGCATCATCGCCTGCATCAAGAGGAAGACCCTGCTCGGCCTGCTGTTTGCCAACAAGAAAAGCACCATTGAGAAGCTGAGGTAGGCCCAGGGGTGTCCTCCGTCGTTTGCACTGGCTGCAGCCCATGCCCCATCACTCCCAGAGACACCCACTCCACAACTCACCTGCTCCCCTGGGGGGACCCTCATTACAACCAATTAATCTTATTATTGGGGATTAATTGACCAGGAGAATCTCACGTTTGCATTTATTTGATTTGATTTGATCTAATTACCCACCCAAGACTAATGAACTGAATGCAGTCCATTCTCGAGCATATAAATGAGAGTGATTAAGCACTGATACAGTTAGTCAAATTATCTCAAATTAACCTGAATTGCTCATAATTCATCTGATTCCTAAGAGAAATCCGACTGGGGTTCCTGGTTAGTGGACCATGGCTAGGCCAGTGTGAACACTACCACCCACTAGCTTTGCGCTGGCACACTCAACATGTTTCTCTTCTCCACAGATCCGTGGGACCCAACCGACCGTCCAGCCCGTCTCACCCGCACCCGGTGTGTCAGACGTCCCCACCACGGCCGCCACTCGCTAAACCACACAGTGCCAGTATTTACAAGGTGTGTGTCTGGCTCCCAGTCTCGCCTTTCCTGTTTTTGTCTTCACTCTCACTTTCGGTAGACTGTTATCACACACTCACACACAGACATACACACACACACACACACACACACAAACACACACACACACACAAATATCGTTGTGTATCTGCATATGAATCATTATTATGATGATGTAATCAGTCCCCATTATCACATCAAGCAGCACATCAAATGTGTGTCTCTCAGCTTCAGAGGGAAACAGGCGGCTTGTTGGTTCTCATTAAATCATTTCACGCGCCGGTTGGAACCGAGTAGCCAATGAATGTGGGTCGTGCTGGCGGAAAGCACCTATTTTCTATCCAGCATAAAGAGAGAAGATGGTGGCAGACAGAGAAAAAAAAGGAGACCCGGCAAGAAAGAGGTGCTCGATGAAGGCAGCAGTTGACGGATCTGCCGTCGCGCGCCAGCGGGGATATTGACTGGGGAGAGTTTGTCGTTAGCCCAGCCGGCTTAAGTTGACAATCAAAAAGCCGTGTGGCTTTATTTGAGCACGCAGTAGAGAGGCAAGCACTCAGCAGGGGGTCTGTTCATTGGCTGCCTGGGAGCCCAGTGCGCACTGATCGAGCCACGGGTGACTAATTGGAAGAGCGCGCGATTGTGCTTGTGTACACAGTGGGCCCATGTCAGTAGATATGTTGACGTTTCTAGAACTCACTCTGCATGTGGAGTGTATCAGTGTGTGGTCACATGCTGGCGTGTATGCATGAGTGTGTGTGTGTGTGTGTGTGTGTGAGAGAGAGAGAGAGAGAGAGAGAGAGAGAGAGAGTGTATGTGTGATTGGCATGAGGTTGGCATGAGCATATAGGCAAGCTGTGGTCCATTACTGGCCGGAGAGGCAAGAGTGTGAGTGTGTGTGTGTGTGTGTGTGTGTGTGTGTGTGTGTGTGTGTGGAGAGGGGGAGGGGGAATGCAGAGGTCCGGTTTGTGTTTAGTGTTACTAGCTGCAGCAGCAGAGGCATCTGGTTCTCATTGCGCGGCGCTGGTAAGCGGAGAGAGGATGGAGGCCTGTTTGATGTAAGCTGGGTGCAGGTGAGGTCATTTTCCATTTGGGCAGTTTTCAAGATCTCGCCTTTCCCTCTAGGTTTCTCTCTTTCTTTCTCTGTCTCTCTCTCTCTCTCTCTCTCTCTCTCTCTCTCTCTCTCTTTCTCTCTCTCTCACTCTGACAAACCCCTTTCTGTTGCCTATCTGTTGCACTCTCTCCCTGTAAATGGCCTATTTGGCAAAAGTGTGTGTGTGTGTGTGGCTGGGTGAAATCTGCTGGTCTCAGGTGATGTGTGTGTTTACGGCTCGTCTGGGTGGGAGCCGGAGGAGCGCGTGATTTATGTGGCGTGAAGCGAGCGGCAGGAAGAACGAGAGCAGAGGGGACGTGCCGATTAGCGCGCTCGGCCTCAGACGGGGAAAAAAACGATTCATCTGCTCTCATCTCCCCCGGACTCCTGCTTCTCCACGACGTGCCCGCTCCACACCTCCACGCCGCAAATACACTGCACACCTCCACACCACACACACTACACACCTCCACACCACACACACTCACTCTGCAACCCTGTTCTACTGGTGTCTCCCAGCTCTCTTTAACAGCTACATGAACGCAATACACGCACATGCACAGTAGCGTTGTGTGTGTATGTGTTTAGAAATGGGTCTGCAGACACTGTGTGCATTAAGAATAATATACTTATTATACTAATGATAATATACTATATATTACATATAATTGGCAATTAAGTACAGACAGCAATAATAATCTATCTCTCTGTCTCTTCCCTTCTCTCACTCTTCCTTTCTCTCTCTCTCTCTCTCTCTCTCTCTCTCTCTCCCTCAGCCACCTCACCTGGGTCCTGAGGCAGTGATGCCATCTCACAGCTTGCGTCAGCTGCCGCAGTGCCCGCCAGTGCACCTGAGCCACCCCTTGCCCTTGGCGCTAACGCTGACCATCTCCCCGCCGGTGCCCCCTCCTCACCGGGCCCCGCAGCCAGCCAGCCACATCCATCTCCAGACGCCCCCTCGGGGTGCTTCCTTCCGCGGGGGCCCTCAGCGGCAGCCCTCCTGCAGGATGGTCATGGTGAGTTCCTGGCTCCCGTCCCTCCGGAGTCTCGGCCTGCCTGCGAGAACGCTGAAAAACACCCACCTTTGCTCCTTTGAAAGGTGACCCGTCTGTTTGCGGCTACGCTACGATCCCATGCAAGGCTTATTTTATTGCGTCTGCACCGGCAAAGACGCCTTCATCTTTTGCATGCGCGTTGGGCTTGTGGTTTTTAATACGGAGGCTCTGTCAGAGGGATTTAACATGAGCACGGCTCTGTGGTGTATGGTCATGGTTTGAATGGGGGTGGGGGTGGAAGGGGAGGCGGGGGTACTGGGGGAGTCTCGCCTGTCATATAAAGTCATGCGTGTGTGTCGGCAGCTCCTCTTAGTCCAATAAAAATCACACCAGCTTAACCCCTCAGGTCAGCACAGGGCGAGAGAACCTTCTCCCTTTCCAGCATGCAAGCCCTTCCGTCGTAATGAACATGACGGCTGAGCAGGAGAGCTCAGTGGAAAGGCAATTTTGCCCAAGATGAAGAAGGTGCAATAATCCAGCGCAATCTAATATATGCCTGAGTGTCTGAGTGTCACATTCAGCCTTGCATGTGGCGCTGGCATGCTTCCCTGCACGCCTGCAAGATGAAACACACCTTTTGAAATGTGCTCGGCGAGCTGCGAGTAGCTTGATGAAGTTATGTTCATCCTGGGGAAAATAAATGGCTCTGTGAGCACACCGCCACCTCTATGGCTAATGCAATAGCAGCGTATAGGGCTCTAAATATTCGTATGTACCTGTAATTCCTCACAAGCCCTGGGCTCCAATGCATCACATGGAATGTGTTTCAGGCCTGAGCGTTGCATATTGGAAAAGGGAAAATATTGAATTCATCAAAGTTGAACAAGGATATTGGTTTCCAAAGCTGTTGGAAATATCGGGAGATTCGTTCGAAAAAAGAGACAGGCCCACCACTCCCACCCCATGGATCACGCACTGAGCATAGAACTCCAAGAGAACAAGTTCTTCATAAAAACACATTTTGTCATATAAACCTGTTTATTCACAGGCAAACTACGTCAACGTGATGTATACGACGGCTACTTGGCTACAAATGATGCAGCATTGGCATTTTGTTTGTCTCATTATCTCTAAATGCCTGAATATTGGAGATAAACACAATACAAAACACAATGGTGTGCAAACTGCATTCAAGACATGCAAATGAGATTCATATTTAACAAGCCATGATTACAATTTTATCTTATTATGTTGTAAGCATAAGAACACCAAAGCCTAAAAATGATCCATTATCCAATATGATCCAATATCCATGCACTATTAAACTTGGCCTTAAAGTGACAGCGTGCCATTCATCAATACCGTTCAATGAGTAATACAGAATACACAAACAGGTCTACACAACAGGCACACGCCAGTCTGATAGTTTTTAATTTAACTTCTGTTGTTTGCATTAAAGCTGTTGTTACATTAGGCCATTTGAAGCTTGAAGGTTGGGGAAGGGGGTGATAGATGTTATTCAAGTTAGGGCCACCAAAGATGAGACTCAAATTTACTACTAATAATACATGAAGGCATGTTCAGCATGAGGTCTTTCCCTTACATTACCGTACCACCGATGCACTGACTATTTTGATGAACTGATTGTACCAAGGTCTAGAAGCATGTCAGCTTTTTCATGACACAAATCAGTGTCTTTGACACCCAAATCTCTGTAAGCGGCGGTGAGTTCAGTGTGCGTGAAGCTTTCATTACCTCCTGGAATAAAACAGCCTGTTGAGACTGATAGCACCTCTGTGGCTGTTTTTCAGTGCCAGGCGGGGGGTGAGGGCCAAGGGCATGGAGAATAGGAGGCGGAACTGCGAGACCTTTCAGCAAGGGTCAGGCCGCTGACACCGCTCTCAAACATCAGGTTAATTAGAGCCCGACTAAGGGTTTAGATGAGGAATGAAAAAGAAGGTCAGGGTGGAGAGGTCCATGTCTTCAAGGCAACTTGACACTAGATATTCCCTTTAAAGCTTCAATTGATGCTAATATGAATAGCTAATCAAGAGAGGTAATTGGCATGTCAAGTATTTGTAGAGGGCAGATAGGTGTGTGTGTGTGTGTGTGTGTGTGTGTGTGTTTGGCACAGTGTTTTAGATGAGAAGGCTTCCCAGCCAGCTGTTTGTGTTAATACAGATGTACTGAGCCTCATCATGGCCCAGCTGTTTGAGGAGGAGAAGTCGTTTGTGTTTAGCATGGCAGCACCACTGCTCCGGGGCCTCCCCTGAAGGGCAAACCAAAGGTGCTGGAGACAGAGTGCTCCCACCGTGACCCCCCACAGTCCTCACCCTCAGTCCCCACCTATGGGATGCAGTTGCCAAGACACAGCAGCGCCAGCTGGAGAGACGGTTTCCAAACACGCCTGTGTTGGAGAAATTAGTGACGGGCGGGGACAACACTTTCGGGATGACGGTGTGGCCGAGTTACAGTAAACGCGGTGCCTCCTACAACATTAGAATGAGATTTTCTTTTCCAAAACAAACATCCCTAGGCAGGCTGCATTACCTTGGACCAATTCTCTCTCTCTCCCTCTCTCATTTTCTCTCTTTTCTGTTAGTGCAAAGTGCTCCAGAGAGACCAGAGAGAGCTGACATCATGTGTAGTGTGGGGGGCCTGAGAGCTGTTTACTCAATATCAGCACCTTCTGCTCACTAATCCACCATAATAACAGGCGTATCTCAAACAAAAACATTCTTCTTCATGGGATTTAAATTGGCTCTGGTACTGGTGCTCTTGTACAGGCTCAGCGTTTGGGGGGAGGGGGGAGGGGTACCCAAGACTTTCCAAGCTCAGGAAAGTTGCTCAGGAACTTGTGAAGTTTTACCCTGGTGCCTGGTTTGATTGTTCATAAAGATTTCTCATATGTTCCCCTTCTATGCTGTTCCCTCAGGACACCCAAATGATTGGAATCAATATTGCTGACCATTCAAAAGTGACTATAAGCTATTTTGCAGACCAACTCAATTCCACCACTACAAGAGTATGTGTGCAAGCGTGTATGTATGTGTGTGTGTGTGTGTTTGTGTCAATGTCTTGTGAGGGGTATACTCCAGACATCACTTTGTCTTCACCTGGCAAAGGCCAAACTTTCACAGGATGGAACCTTGACATGGTTGTCTACACGGGGGGAGAGTCTGGCAGCAGAGGCACCTCTGAATCCGAGTGTGAAATCATGTTTGGATCCCTGCGTCGTGTCAGAGGGGGTTTGGGCGGGGAGCTCTTTGGAGCTTTGAGCTTTGGCGCTTTCCCCCCCTGGATAAGGTTGGAAAGGGCTCTCTCTTTCTCTTTCTCTCTCTCCCTCTCTCTTTCGGAATAGGGAACAGATGTGAAGTAGGTAGCAGGCGCTCATCATTACCTCATCCTCCTGCACTAGATTAGGAACACATGACGGCCCCTCATCACATGGCGGTTGGCTCAGTGCTGCTGCCTAGGCAACAGGGGCAGCAGCAGAACACTGCTAAACATTACCTTAGATCGCCCCCTGCTGGACACTGAACTTATCACTGAGATAATATATACAGTATGGCCTGACTTTGAGAAGTCTTTACTTTTGCTGTCGCTGATGCAGGTAGTGTCTGTGAGCACCATGCAGTCCTGTAGAGCTTTTGGTGGTGGAATATAATTAGAATATAATGGCTGATGGTCTTTCTTTCTATGTTTGAAAATATCCTGTCTAACCTCCTGTAACCTCCCTCTTACTCTGATCTGGTAGCTGAAGTAAATTACATGGTTTGACATATTAACTGTTTACATAAACTGTAACCCTGCATAAAAAATGACTCTTCATCCAGTCTGGATTGTGTAACCCACCTTGCTTTCGAATCTGTTCTCTTGCTTTTGGGGAGAAATTCCAAACATCTTCCACATTATTGTTTACGTCTCACCAAACTAAAGTCATAATTTGTATTATATATAAATGATGAGATCAAAATACCTTTGCAGGTTATGAATTTGAGAGATTTGACTAGTCCAAATCTTCGGAGGCCAATGCATTTCTCATTTCAAACGGCCCCATAATTAGACACAGCTCAGCAACAGCTGCATTGTAAAATAGTCTGTAAAATCAGCTTAAATAGGACAGACTGGTGAGAAGTATGTGAGTCTTGTTCAGTTTTACTGTGAGACAATAGAACATCCTGTGTCATCAGTCACATGCAGAGGCGACCCAGTTTCCCTTTTACGCACAAGCTAAAAAGTATTTGCACATCCAGTAACACCTCAGTGAATTTACAAAGAAAAGTATTCAGAGATATGAATCTCTAGCAGATATATGATATGGAGTCATGCCATCCCGTACTCAATCAAATGAATAATCCATACGGTATTGTGCTGAATGCTACACAATGTTGCTGTTGCTCAGTTTGCTGTCATGTTTGTCATGCAGGAGTTGGAGAAGCCCAGTCCTCCCCAGAAACCTCTGCCTGCTGATCCTCGGGTCAGGACGGCCCGTGTGATGCGTAGCCCCTCCAGTGTCCGCATGCCCATGCCCGTGCCCGTGCCACACCCTGTGAGAGGACCTGTACCCGGGCCACACAGACCAGTGCCTCCACTCCCTCACCCCAGCAGGTAACCTGCACGCAAAGTAACTGAAGGGGGAGATATGTTTGAAATAGGTGTTCAGGGGATTGAATCCCAGAGTACTTTAGAGGTGCTTAATGTCTGCATTACTAGCATAAGACTAGTGGTCTTGTGGCCAAAATGGCTGGCCTAATAGCCCTGCTCTAACTCCTCTGTCTCATCTTTGTCTCTAGACCTCTTCCCAAGCAGCCTCCAACGCTGCCAAAGCCTCACATCATTGGGGGAGTGAAATACAGGTGAGGCCTTGTACACAAGGGATGGATGCCCAGGAGGGACAAAAAGACTTCTTTTGCACTATGAAAAAAAACTCCCTGCCCTTGAAAGACACGTTGTGTCGGAGGGGTGGCCGTGGTCCAACCCCTATGGTGCTCTATCTCATATCGGTGCTATGAGTACACACTCAGGTACATGTAAAGTTATTTATGTCCTGTATTTATTTCAGCACAGTGCACTGTGGTAGACACTTTTGATTTGTAGCATTTGTGTGTTTATTTTTGAAAATCCTCCCACATCTTTGTCCTTTTGATTATGTTGCTTGTACTGTTTTGTTTTTTTATAAGCGGAGGATTCAGTGCTCTCATTAGCCCGCCATCTGGAGAGCCACTGATAGGAAAAAAAGATGTTAGGTTGAGTAAACTGGATTTGAAACGGAAGGAACTTTTTGCAGCTTTACGTGTGGGAGAAACACTACAGTGATTGGGAGATAAAGGATAGCTGAGAGGCAACAGCAATCTCCAGCCGACACAAATCCTTTGAATCAATTAAAAATAGGGACTCACAAAGTACTTTGTGAGGGAATGTTCGAACATGGGGATGAAGATTAAAATGCGATTGAAAATCTGACATGTACATCATGATGATTGTGTATACAAAAAATGAAAAAATGGACTGTATGTGAAAGGTTTTACTGGTGTTTTACATAATGATCATTGAAACTGTACACAAGACACTTGAGAACAAGGCCGTTCCACTATGTTTAGAATGCTTGAAGAAAACAGTAACAACACTCGATAGATTACACAGGATTTCAGAAGAGCCATAATAGTCTGTGTAAGTAGTGAGGACGGTTCAGTTGTGTGTCTGGGTTCCCCAAAGCGCCTGATGGGGGGGCTGTGAGCTCCATCACATGGGCCCCATCCTGCCAGCCTCACGGGGGGGAAGGCAGAGCTCCAGATGTATGAATGAACCTGTGGGATGCAGAGCAGTCACTGACGGTACGGCTGCAGACCAATGGAGTGAGAGAGCTAGCTGATGCCTGCGGCCAAAGCAGCTCTGTGTTGCCAAGCACAGGCCCTCAGTGGAGGCCCAGTGGGAGAGCTTAGCTCTGAGGTGCACTTACAGCTGACCACTGTCATTTAGGCGCATTGCCTCTGAGCCAGCAAGGTCCTGAAACTTGAGCCTGGCTTGTTTCCATCCATACTGTACACCCAATTGTGTTTGTTTACTTGTTTCATGTGCCAACTCGTTTATTTTAATTTTATTTTACTTGTTTCATGTGCCAATTTACAATTTATTTTTGTTGTTAATGTATCTCACGTAAATATGTCTGTTTTGGGCTCATAATTCAATTTGTAATTTCGTCATCAATCTCCTACATATTGGTACAAGGCTTAGTTTAAGTTTTGTTTTTACAATGTAAAAAGACTTAAATAGGTTTTGTTTACTCTCTTTTTCTCATTCATTGCATCTAATTAGCAATACTTGACTGCAAACAAATGTATCATTGCTACATTGATTAGAAATCCAGGCCACATTGCATTAGCTTAACTTTGCTTTGTTCACCTTTTGTACTCGTTTATTTTAATTTTGTAAGAACACTTTAACCAGTAATCATCTCTCTTGCTGAATTCCTGTTCTCAAACTAATTTCCTCATTGACTGTGTTACAGGTGAACACGTTATCAAGGTCTTTTTGTACAATAAAACTTTGATAAATTATTGTGTAAAACTTACCGTATGTAGGTGTCAATGTTGATGCACAGGTTAAAAAAAATCAGATCTCAGTATATTAGTAAAGTTTAATATGAAACTGCCATTTTGCTCTGTGGTGAATGGTCTCACTGATCAATTAGGATTTTTCCCTGATGGTATTCTAATCAGTCTTCCCTCCTGTGAGCATCCAGAGGATGTTCTAAAACACATATGATATGGGAGGAAACTGCATTACCTGAACTTCACACATAATTTGATCAATTTAGGCTAACATTAGTAATGACTTACCTTCCGCTCAAAAGATTTCGCCATTTCAATGGCACCTAATCCAAACTGGTACAAAGGTAAGAAAATAATGATCAATTGGTACAGTAAATAACTGGCTAGCTAGTGTTCACTAGCTCTAAGTAACAAAAATGCTGACTACCTCTAAGCTTCAGTGTCGTCAGTAGACACTGTGTGGACATGAACTGTACATTACCCCGTTTTTGGCATGTTTGTCAGCTCCATTCTCCAATAAGAGCTGGACCAGCTCTTTGTGGTTGTTTAGTACTGCTACCTGAAAGGATCAGGAAAGTGTTCCCAAACCAGACCAAATGACATTCAGATCCATTTCAAATTCAAGCCAACATACAAATGACCAAAACCACAGGAAATGCAACACAAGCACTTATTCAGCCAACAGCAGTCTTTATACAATCCCTGACAAGGATGGTTGGCACAGCTTAGTACACAACCAGTGTGTGTATGCTGTCATCAGAGATGTATTTTCTGAGACTGACTAAACAACAGCTTTTTCCTTCCTTTAATAAAACTATGTGTTTTCTGGTAAGAGTTTTATATAGTTTCTCATCTGATTGCACTCTTTCAACGATTAATGTCAACTAATAGTGCCCAGACTTCACTGTGAACTGGCCTGATGCATAGCTAAATCTTAACCAATATCCAAAATTTGAGTTCTATTTTCCACCTTGAAAACATCTGTCTAGTACCCATCAAAAGCCCAGTAAGCCTAGTAATTTACCGCACAGTCCTGATTCAAACCCTGTAACAATGAACCCCCAAGGACTGCAGACCATTAGGTGCCTTTAGTAGGAAATCTCTTCCCATCCACCAACGCTCTTAAACATGCTTTAATGAGCCTTTAATGCAGGCTCAGCTCTTAATGCCTTTAACCTGTTGATAAATGTCTTTTATTTCTTTAATCATGACTGGATCTATGAACAGTTCTACCAGTACTTCATTGTCCTTCAAAAATGGCCCACTGGGGCTTTTGTTTCCTGGTGATGCCTGCCGTAACTCTGCAGTGCGTACATACCATTAGTGGTGTCTTGCCGTCGCGGTCTTTGACATTGACGTCTGCTCCAGCTCTGATGAGAAGGGCTGCCATCTCAGCATCCCCACTGACAGCTGACACCCTCATTAGAGGGGTCCAGTAGGACACACTGTCCCTCACATCCACCTGAGCACCACACACAGCAGCCACACACAGGAAGCTACAGTATCAGAGGGCACGCACCGAATAACCCGCAACTCGCAAGCTATTTCAGTCTCAGAGACAAAATCACAGTATACACTGACTATGCTGTACATGTATGTCACTTTGGCAAATAGGCAGTTTCATATGTACATATTTAAGAAACATAATGCACAATTACTGACTGGCAATCCAAAGTCTCTGACATTAGCCAATGTGTGCCGAGCAGTCCTGGTGATATTCTTTCTTGTGATTTTTAGATGAATCAATACGACCTTATCACTAAGGTACCAATTCCTACATTGTTTTACATGTACGTTCACAATTGTTCACAAATTACAATGCTAGCAAATTGGGACTGTCCTTCAGAAAACTGTGTTTGCTTGCAAACCTTACAATGTCTTACTGCTAGAGAGCAAAAATAGCTTTCCCTTTTGAGTCGGAGTGCCTGCTGCACTTGTGTAGTCCTGCCCTGGCTTTGACCCGAGGAGAGCCTCTGACCTTGCAGCCGTCCTGTAAGAGATGCTGTAGGACGGGCAGATGGCCGCCATCTGTGGCCCAGTGCAGCGCTGTGCAGCCAGCCTTGTCCACACAGCTCCACGCCACGCCACACTTACGCAGGTACCGCACCACCTCCAGGTGCCCGCAGAAACACGCCAGCATCAGACTGCAACACACACACACACAGCACAGTCCAGCGCACACAATTACTCACACACTTCACCGGATTATTTAAAAAAGCAGATTGTGCATGCACCATCAGGAAAGGTCAAATAAATTTGCCTGCACCTGTACAGCCTATAAACTGAGCCATGAAAGTTGCCCTGTAAGCAGTAGCGGGCGCAGGCTGTTTAAAGGCAGAGCTTAAATGGGAGCCCACCTGTTCTTCCCACTGCCATTTGTCACATGGACATCGGCACCATGCTGAACCAGCATGTGGACCAGACTTAGGAGAAGCCAAAAGAGAACATTTCAATATATGCAGTTTCTAATTCAGCACCGGAGTAATTTTTACTGAGAGAAAACAGCATGAGGAGAAACAGGGGGACTACCTTATGAACCCTCTCATTGCTGCCACCATGAGTGGGGTGAAGCCCAATCTGTCTGGAACATCCACATTTACCATCCTTCCAGAAAATAAATATCAGTCATAACAAACTCAAACAGCAAACTAGGCATATATTACACAAGTATTTTCTGTTCATATTCCTGAACAGCTGCATTATTTGCATTCCTAGATGTTTGTAGTGACTGTTTTAGTATCTGGTTATAGAGCAGAGTTGCTCACCTAGACTGCAGCACCCGGCTAAGCTCCTCTTCATCATTCATCAGGACAGCCTGGTGCAGGTTCCTGCCATTCACTGGCTCACCTGAGAAAACCCCACACATTATTACCTGTGTACCTGTGTGTGTGTGTTAGATATTGCTAGCTTGCATCACCATTGCAGGAAGGCTTGAGCTGCATGATTGTTGTGTGCACTCACGTGCTGTTGACACAGTCAGAACAGGACCACAGATGGTCTCCCCTGAGGGACGTGTTGCCTTCAGTCTGAACCGGTACAAAGTGCTAGCCTGCAGGCCTTCCACTGTGTGCTGAGTCCCATAGCCACTGAGACCACACAAACATACAAACACACACACACATACATACACACATTCATACACACACACATTCACACAGAAAGAGTCATGAACAATACAGCACTAAGGAATAGTGGTGATAGTCATGCGAAAAACAAACTTCAAATCAGAAACTGAAGTACAACAGTAGTACGATTCTCCCTTATCCCAACCTAATTATGTGTGTATTAGGTCTGTCAGTTAGCATGAAAATAATCTTACATAATGACTACACTTACACATAGACTGCAACATAGCTGTGTTTTCGGAGATCCTCCTCTTCCAGGGTGAAACAGGTCCATTCCTCGGGTGACCCCACACGTCTTACTTTCTCCTCCTTTCCCCAAATCAGTTCAATACTGTGATGGCTAACCTCACCGATGTGCAATGTGACAGGGAAGGAGGTTCTACACCTGTCTAGTGACAGAAATGTCCAACAACAACATTGTCTCTGCACAGTAACAATTATACCCTACCTATTTTGCCACAAGATGTCGCCAAAGAGTTGTTCAACTTAAAAATTACAAACTAGTCTCATTTCCAAACAATTGAAGAGCTCTATTGTCAGATGAGTTCAGTTACATCCTTAACCATGTCTTAAAGGCTATGTAAAAACCCCTACAGTAACTTCCACATGGCTAAAGTAAGACGTTGCCCACTCACAAGGAGTTCTGAATGCCCTTAATCTAGATAACAGAGTGTAAAAATTAATTAAGCTTACTGTACATATAGCTTGAGTTACAAAATTTATCTGAGGTCCAATGTTTCTTTATACCCCCAATATCATGTCAGTTTAAAACTGCTGTTTTTTATTGGCATTTCAACCTGAAAATTAAGATAGATTTGCTGTTTGATTCTGAAATTAATTGATGATGCTTAAAAGTCTGGATTTGACATGACTAGATTTAGGCACAATGTCTGGGTTTAAACGAAACAAAATGCAGAAAAAGGTGACAGTGAGGTCCAGGTTCTATAGATCCTTTAGTGGAGAAGGAAAAGGGCTGACGTGGTCCTAGGTATGTCCCTGCTACCTCCTTTACAACTGGGTCCTACATTGTACAGAAGAGCCCTGTAATTGTAGTATTACTGCTGTTTATTACTGAATAACTGCAGTAAGTGCAAGATTTTAAACATGAGTAAACTTTATTGATACAAAATGCCACCATACTGTACACCATGCAGAATGTTCTGTATATTCTAAAAAAAAATATCGTATTACTTTTCCTGTCACACATTTTATTTTTTCATAGGGCTGAGTTTAGTGAGCCTAAAGTTTGTGGAAACTCAACCCTTATATCTTGAATAACAGTCTAGGCCTATGAAAAATGTTAACTCTAATGTTTAGTATATTATATAATTTTGACAGAAAATATCTTGTATAGTCTCTACTTTTCATTTCAAGATTCTTGGTCTATTTATTAGACAACATCATAAGCTTGGAATGAAAATTTGAATCCAACTAAAAACAATTTTTTTGTGTTTAGACTATAAGACACCAATTTCCTTCTCATAAATCATTTGGGACTTTGAGACAAATCCTTCCAAAGGAATAGGTTCCATGGTTATGGCTCTATTGTTCAGGTGTAACATTATCTAATCTGTCACATGATACCAACTCATTCAATCAATGGTCTCTACTAACTGGATAGCCGCGCACGTATAGCCTACCTCAGATTAAAGAAAGTCCGCTTTAAACCCCTACCCCGAACATTAATTGGAGCAAACTAAGGTAGACTAATAAGACTAAAAGCCATCATTATATTGAGTTTAAAATCCACTTGGAGATGACTCCAATTAGGCCTATTAAAAATAACCTAATAATAATAATTCTGCATTTTAGCAAAACCAATATTAATCATTGCAAGGAGGTAAGCAGTTTACCTTGTGTCTCCATAAAGTTCTCTGTGATGTTCCAGACAGATAGTCTAGACCCTGTGGTTTCTTTCTCCTCTGGTTTGGCTTGGCCAGAAGAAGTCAACCTGTGTACATCATTACTGGCCAGCTGATTTCAGTTGCTATAGGAACTATGAACCCTTCACATTGCAGCGTTTCAAACTTTCACACGGGTTTGTGTTTGCGACCTTGTGCGTGCACATTAATTAATAAAATTGTCTTATTTGTACATTCTGTCAAGTAGTTTCATTTGATGAAAGGCGATAATAAGTATAACGGAACTCAGTAATATAAACAGTCCAAGGGCTCAGTTTTGAATAATGGGATTAGTGACCACATGATCAGACTGAGGCTCCCAATAAACTCGTCCGTGCAAGCGTTGGGTTTAGTTCACGTGTTCGATGGGATGGATGGCAACAATCAGATAGGGTCAATATTATTTAAATGGAAGTAAATGGCACTTTGGGAAAAATACAAGGATAAGAATAGTACGATTATACTGCTGATGCAACTAATAACCTACTATTTTGACTATTTTGAGTTCTGAGGCGAAGTGTTTTGTCGCTGTCGAAATTGCGCGCTCTTGGTTTGCATTGCATTATCAGCCAAAATCCGGTTTTATCAACAGGAATTTCAGATCTACTGGGGCTCTTTCATCTTTTTGTTCGTTTTTTTTGGAGGTTATCTGACTTGAAGCGGACTTCTCCATGATTTGGTTCCTTGGTCTGCAAAGGAATACGCGGCTGGCTGTAGACAAGCATTATGGCGGAGTCCCTCTCAGAGGAACACACAGATACTGAATTTTGTTCTCTTTCGCCGGTCGCTGATGGTCCTGAGGAAGCATTTGGTTTTGGGGATGATCTCGAGCTGAATCAGTTTGACGGTTTACCCTATTCATCCCGTTACTACAAGCTTTTGAAAGAGAGAAAGTCCCTGCCTGTTTGGAAAGTACGATGCGAATTCTTGGACCTGTTAGTGAACAACCAAATTGTAATAGTTTCAGGCACAACAAAAACGGGAAAGAGCTCGCAGGTACGTGAAGGTTTTCAGCATATATTTTTTTATTTTTGGAAGGTATACGGGATTTTGCAGGAATCTGGACATTTGCTGAAGGCATCGAGGCCCTAAGGCACTAAGCTAACTTAACGTTACAGCTGATGACGACTGCTGATCTAAAATATTTATTGACATAGCAGCTTTTTAGCCTGCTGTAATGAGGTGGTTTTTGAACCTGTTGACGTTGTTAAGCAAGTCTTGTTACAACCATGCCATGTTTGCCCATGAATATTAACATTGTTTCTTAAACAAATTAGAGGGACTTGGGGGATTGACGTGGCCTACCTATATATAGCCAGGGGGACTTCATATTACATTACCTCGAGCAAACGACCTCGCAGACCTTTGAGTTGACCTGGTTAACTATTAAATAGTGTAGCTTCGTAAAAATACTAGGCTTGACTTTGTGAGGATACAAGTACACTAATCATTGACTGTTTGTGTTACCTAACGCTTGTATTTATCCTAACGGTGTAATCCCATCAACCCTGTCTGTTTAAGGTGCCATTCACTTTCAAATCCCTCTACATAGAAATATAACCTTCCCTAAGGCTGTAGGTGTTCCACTGTTGAGACCAGAAGACTTGGGTATGAGTTAGGTGCCAGTCTGTGGTGAGATTTTGGATCATATAAACCCATATGCATCAAATTGAATGTCTTTATATGTTTATCTCTTTAGTCAGTCACACACAAAATAGGCAACCATGGAGCAGACAGACTGGCAGAAGGGCTCCATCCCCCAGCCTAGTTTTGTCCCAGATCAACTCGGTGTCTAGTGCAGTCAATAGGCTTGGTGTAGCAGATGCAGGGTCTACCGTGTGTGTGTGTGTGTGTGAGTGTGCTTTCAGTGCAGGCCTAACGCAGCCGGCACACACACAAAAGGTCCAGCTGTTGGCCTGAGTAAGAGGGGTATAAGGGGGGGCCTCCTGCTGCTAAGCCCCTCATCCATTGAAGCTGTCACTTTGCTGTCCAAGCACTTTCCATTAAGAGCATAGACCCGGCTTCCCCCACCCTCCCACCCTCAAGTGTGTATCTATTTCTGCGTTCATAAATGTGGTCAGTGTTGCATGGTATGTTGCTGAATCTGAATATCTGTATATTTGACAAAAGCAATTAATAGGATTCTATCATATTATAAAACAACAAATCCCTTTTGGTCATAACCAATCATTACAGCATCTCCTATCACCCATAGAACTGTATGATGTCTCAAACCACTGTTGGTGAATGATTGCTATGGTTCCAGTTAAATAATGCGCCATGGTGCAACAATCCTAATCATATCCATCTTATCTCCTCTAATCCCTACATTGTGAACATGCACACTGTATTGCGTTTGTGTTTACTGTGGAACTCACTGATTGAGTCCAAACAGTATGGTGGGGGTGGGCTGTATGAGGAATAGGATTGGCCTGCAGTGCTGATGTGTCTGGCTCGCCTGTCGTCCTCCACCTGCAGATTCCACAGTGGTGTGCAGAGTTCTGCCTGTCGGCTCAGTTCCAGCATGGCATGGTGGTGTGTACTCAGATCCACCGGCAGCAGGCTGTGGAGTTGGCCCTGCGCGTGGCTGACGAGATGGACGTCAACATTGGCCATGAGGTGGGATACAGCATCCCTCTGGAAACCTGTTGCTCCAGTGACACTGTGCTCAGGTGAGGAAGAAAGTGCCGGCTCACATTTCTCCAAGTGTAACTTAAGAACATGGCATTTAGACCAACTCATCCCCCATGTTTTGTTAAAGTTTTGAGCTGAGTTTTGGCAGCACAGACACACATTTTATTAAGGCATATTAATTAATATGTGAGTTTTTCCATCTAGTACTTTGTGTGGTCTGGACATAAACGTAACCTCCAGATTCCTAGTATACTGTGAGCAGTCATGTGAGTTCCCAAGAGAGGGTCCATTACCTCTGACTCTGACTTTGAGGAACCTTAAGCCCCCTGTGGAGACATGGCCTGATTAGAGAAACTCCTCATGTCTGGGGCTCAACATGAGGAGAGAACAAAAGAAAAGCACTCAGCTGGAAAAGTGAACTCTGAGGTCCTCATGCTTGAGGGCAGACATGTACAGTACAGAGAGAGAGAAGGCACTAATCACACTCACTAGTTTCAGAACGTGAAAAAGATCACTTTTAGCAAAGCACTGAACTAATCTCTTTTTTTCATCAATATTCATGGTCAAAAAAGGGTTTGCCATGTGGTGGCTTGAATGTTTACCATTTCGTGTATCAATTATTTCCTTTTACAGATGTATTTTTTTTTATCAGCAAATACTGTTGCTGTCAGAAAGGGCATTCTATATAAAGGGCACTAATCTGTGTGCTTAGTGAACCACGAGTGTGTAATTTCATCTGGAGGAAATTCTGTCTGTCCAGGCATAATGTATAATATATGATCTGTCAAGATCCCCCAGGTATTTTCCATGGGTCAACATTACTTCAATGAGGTTCGTTAAAAAACAATTGAGTGGGGTCTCCCAGCAGGTAGCTCTCTAAAGAAGTGCAAAAAAGAAATCCTATAACCCAGTCACAAAATGTACATATGTGACACATGCTCTCTGATATGAGCAACTATTGGTGCTGCACACCAGATTTAGCAATAACTATTGAAAATGACACAAATTTAGTCGACCCTTCAGATGAGCATGTGGACTGTGCTGTAAGTGTAAGATGGTTAAGGATGATCTCCAAGCTTATATTTATGTTTGTGTGAAATGCTAAAATAGCAAAATGGTGAAATAGGCAAATATTGTGATGGTTGGCATTGTCATTCCCCAGGTACTGCACTGATGACGTGCTGCTGCGGGAGATGATGTCTGATCCCATGCTGGAGCACTACGGGGCTATCATACTGGACCAGGCTCACGAGCGGACCGTCAGCACAGATCTCCTGCTGGGCCTGCTCAAAGAGGTTCTGGTCCAGAGACCCGAGCTGAGGGTGGTGGTGCTGTCCGCACCCCCAGCCGCTGAGCACCTACTCGGCCACTATAGGACAGGTGTACCCCTGATGAAGCTGGAGGTCCTGGACAGTGCTGAGGTGGTGCACAGCAGCAGCAGCCACAAGGACTACTTCTACCCAGCACTCCGTCTGGTCTTAGAGATCCACCGCACCAGGGAAGAGGGAGACGTTGCTGTGTTCCTTGCCTCGCCTCAGGTGTGTGTGTGTGTGTGTGTGTTTGTCTGCTTGCATATACTGTGGGTTATGATCGTTTTAGCACATTCTGCCCTGTGTAAGAACATTCATCAGCTGCTAAATAGAACTATATTGTGTGTCATTGTCATAGATAGTGATTTAGCATGTATGTAGTACAGTGTTATTTTGGAAATAGAATTTTGTAGTGTTAGTTAATGCTAGTTACCCCATCTAAAATGTACTTGTAGCATAACTATTTCAGTTACTTTAACAAAGTAATAGCTATTTTCAGTTTTTGAAACCTGTCGGGGTTAACTTGAAGAATTACTTAATACTGACCGCTGTCAAAATTCTATTAAACGCCCTCAATGCACTGATCTCTAAAGAATAACTGGATAGGACATCTACGTCATAAGGTTGAAGCCACAGTGGCAGCCGCCATATTTGAGTTCCATCCATTGTCACTCTGCCTGCGGAAGAATTCCGTTGGTCCCAATTTGGCTGCTGCCTTGAGCAGTCTATTGGCTTCATTGTTGATTAGCCTATCCAGTTATTCTTTAGAGATCAGTGCCTCAATGCAACCACAGCAGAATGACTCTTAATGTAAATCCCTGAATGATCATGGCTGCTAAATCAAATATTTGACATTCAACATTTGGTGACTTAGCAGTTTTTGTGCCTATTTGTCCGAGATTGATTATGCTGCTTACTAGTTATTTTCTCCAAAGTGCTAAGTAGTTTGTAGCCTGTATTGTAGTTTCTATCAGAAATTACATGAGAATGTAGTCATGGTCTTTTTTCCGGGAAAATGGAACATGAGATTTATCTGGCGATGAATGATACCAGTTCTGCTGCAGGGCCTGCATGTTGTGTGCATGGCTCTAATTATGACAGCGTCACCCACACTGGGACAATACCAACATTGTGCTCATGGCACAATGCACCTCAGGCACAGAAGACTAGATCAGTGCAGCCCTTTCATTGTTGCTGTGTTTGTCAGTTCTGATACATTGAAGAACACATTATGAAAACAGTACTTTTTTACAGGTATTTACTACAACAATACTTGCTTTTAGGATTCTTACATTTGCCTCTGCACCTTTTATACTTCTGGTCCATTTTCAATCCATAAGCAGTAGCCCCTACTTCAGATATCCGGTATAAGCCTGGGAATTTTCGTTAAACCTGAACTGATCCTGTATAATAGGGAGTTAATTGAATGAGACTTCAGTAGGTTTTATGTGGTGTTTGCTGATCTCAGAAGCAAGGCTCGAGCACGGACTTACAGTGTCCTGTGTGAAGACCAGCACTTGATGCCACATTATGCTAAATCCACAGACTTTTAGTAGAGTGATGCGTTCCTTAAAGCCCTTTTAGTACGCCCATTAAAGGATGGTAGGGGAGTACTTAAACTGGCGTCAGCGAGGCTTATCTGTGGACACTGTGCACATGCAGGAGGTGGAGTGTGCCTATGGGATCCTGTGTAAGGAGGGGGCCAGGCTGAGCGGTGGTCTGGGCCAGTTGGTGCCAGTGGCCCTTTACCCTGGCAGGCTGGGTATTTACCCGTGTGCAGCGGAGGAGCAGGCAAACAGCCGAAGAGTCTTCCTCTCCCATAGTCAGGCCGAGGACATGTTCTGGGCCGTGGACTCCCTCAACTTTGTGATCGACACCGGAATGGAGAGGAAATATGTGAGTAGCCATGTTTCCTGTCAGAAGCCTGTAGTGTATCCTTTCAATCAGATGTACAATACATCATAGCCAGCTCAGGCCAGTGCAATCAAATGCACTGTTTCTTTGATATGCTTCACAAACAGTATGGCTCTCCCCCATCTGACTGTGACTGCTCCCCCTGCAGGTGTACAACCCTCGTGTCCGGGCATACGCCGAGGTGATCAGACCCATCAGCAGATGTCAGGCTGATATTCGCAAGCAGCTAACCAGGCCGGCAGGTAGAATTCACTTGTCCACTGTGAGGGCTGCTATGTTGAATTGAATGCAAAAAGAACTGTACCTCAGACCTGCTTTAGAAACGGCTACCCAGATGGCATTCTGTGCATTGGACCATGCCTTAAGAGTGAAAGAAGCATAAGAAACAAAGCTGGGCATACAGTATGGAATAGATGGGGAGGCCCTGGAGTTGTTTTGCCTTAATTTCCTCTATTTTGATTTCTACTAAAAAAACATTGTTTTGACATCTGGGGACACTTTAGAAGAGAGATTATTTAAAAAAAAAATGTATTTCTTCTCTTGTTGTTGTGATGTTATGTGTTTGCTAATAGAAAATGTCTGCAATTTTGTCGTGTCTTTTTATACTATATACCCAACGTCATCATGTGCTGCTGATTTCCCCTTCCTCATTGTTGGTGCAGGGAAGTGTTTCTGTCTGTACCCTGAGGAGAGCCAGCTGCCTGCTGAGTGTGCCCCCCAGCTGCTGGAGTCCAGCATTGTGCCCACCGTCCTTTTCCTCAAGCGGATGGAGGTCGCAGGCCTCGGCCACTGCGACTTCATCAACAGACCAGGTGAGTTGGTCAGCGTGTGCAGGAGAGGCTACATACATCCCAGAGTCGCCCTTAACCCCCACAAAGATGCACCTTGCCTGAATCGGCCAAACATGAAGCCAGTCTGCGCTAGCGTTTGAGGGTTCAAGGCTTAGGGTTGACATTGGTATGTGTGTGTGTGTGTGTGTATTCAGTGCATAGATTTGGGCCTGGTTCAAGGCCACAGATGGCCCTTGCTGTGGCTCTGTGTTGGGGCAGAGTGGCTTCACTGATCCATGTGTGAGCTGAGCTGACAGCAGCAGCCCAAGAGCCATTGTTGCAAAACACAGAGGCGAATGTGTGGGAAGGTTTGGCTCCCGCTGCCTGCCCTGTCGAGGGCAATATAAAGACTACGGGCTTGTTAGCGATTACAGTGCGGCTCTGTGTTAGGCCCCGCAGCACAAAGGACAGGAAGCTCATCAGGTTAGGCCTGGAATTTGGGGGCCTGCGCCCAAATGCACCCCATGGAGGCCACTGGTGATTGTACCCAAGTGATTAAAAGTGTTACTGGAAATACAAGTGATGTACAGCAAAAAAAAAAAAAACATTTGTGTTTGTCGAGTCACCAAGAGCATTGAGGGATTACTTTTAATTTCTTTATTCAATTCCATTATATTTATACATCATCATTTTCAAAAGAATTGTCAGATACAGAATCAACAAGGAGCTATAAAGAACAACAGAGGCAGGGAAGAACAATGAAGAAAACAGATTTACAGCAAGGGGTCGTGCAGGAAAAATACAACCCTGGTCTCGTATGAGCATCGTAATTCTAAGATTTGTCCCACAACATTATATGGTTCGTAATTCCAAAATTTGGCCCACAAGATTACATGGTAGCCAAAAGTTCTGGCTGGACAGCCAGACATGATGTTAAAATCAGGGAGTGACATTCAGCAAAGACCCGCTCAGATGAAGAAATTAATGAATAAATAGTTTTTGAATAAATTCTTTCTGAACTATTAATTGTTTTTCTTCCTTTTCATTTGTCACATGAGAATTATTATTATTTTATTTTATTTTATTTTTTAGTTGAAACTATTTAACATGAATATTTTATTTCAGTCCCAGGCTGTACCAGTAGTTCTCAGTTTTTGGTCCTTTTGTTTTCTCAGATCCCGAAGGTCTGATGCAGGCTCTGGAGGAGCTGGATTACTTGGCTGCACTGGACAATGATGGGAATTTATCCGAGATTGGGATCATCATGTCGGAGTTTCCTCTGGAGCCCCAGATGGCTAAGGCACTGCTGGCCTCCTGCGAGTTTGACTGTGTGAGTGAGGTGGTGACAATCGCAGCCATGCTAGCAGGTAAAGTCTTTCACAGTCAACACCTACCCATATCTTAAATGATGGCTAATACTGAATACTGAGAACTTTGTAACCATGGCTACCATAGTCTGCCAATCATGTATTTTGAAGTCATCTTTACTACTTAGGCAGTAGATGCTATGGCTATAGTGTGATTTTATGTGAATGCCTGATGTGTATAATAGGTTGTGATGCTGTTCTGTTCTCTCTAAACAGTAGTTTCTATACAGTTTCAGACTGGTTGCTAATTAGTAACTGTCATCCCTGTAGCACCAAGCTGTTTCTTGGAGCCACCTGTCGGCATGGCAACCGAGGCAATGCAGTGCCACCTGAAGTTCCAGCATCCAGAAGGCGACCATTTCACGCTCATCAACATCTACAACACCTTCAAACAGAGCCAGAGAGAGCCCTGTAAGTTTGGCAGCAAGACAACACAAAAATAGCAGAAGAATATTTAGGTCTTTGCAGAGCATAAAGGTCAAGCAAAAAGGTCTTTGCAGACCATACATTAAAGTCATTTACCATGACTGGATCTGCTGGACCTCACAGTTGTCTTAAAAATCCTGTCAAACGCATGGAGAGGCAAGCAATATTATTCCCAGGGTTTCCCATCTTCAGATGAAACATATCCAGTTGCTCCATCTTTCCCAACATGTTGCAGACAGCCACTGCAGCTGGATTTGAAATGATGCCGTTTTATCACCTAGCCAACTCCCCACAGCCTCCTGAGGGGGGCAGTTACAGTCCCTCCAAAGTCTTGTCAATGGAGGTTTCAGGCTACACTCAGTGAGGACTTGGAAAGTTTTTTTTTTGTTCTAAGACAAATATCCCAAGTCTCACTGTGTTTAGATGACATTAATGATGGCATCTATAATGGAATGATAATTAAATTTTTAAAGAAATACATCATGCATTTTTTTACTATTTCATTTAATAGGGCTTTTGTAAAGCATTACAGTATACAGTATATAATGTATGATTACAACAGGAATGTCATACAGATATGATTGTATGGAGACAATATTTTGATCACATTCTCACTGATGTAATACTGAGTTTTCTCAACTACAATGAATTTGATTCCATGTCCTGTAATTCGAATTCAATTAATCATCCTGTATGGTATATATATACAGTCTATGGTTGAGCCTTTTCAGATTAATTTATTGAACTGAATTAAATTTAATTTTACACAGCCCTCCTGACTCCTTGATTGAAATGGCAGCTATTCTGAAGCAAGGAGCCCTATCTGCAGCTGCATTGTAGTACATTTCCTGATCCAATAGCATGCAGTTTTCACTGTAATTAGACCTCCCTTTCAGACTTCACTGTTGAGAAGTGGTGCCAGGACTACTTCCTGTGTTGCGAGGCACTGCAGACTGCCGGTGCCATCCGATCTGAACTGATGGACATCCTCCGCCGGCTCGAGTTGCCCATCTCTGAGCCAGCTTTTGGAACAAAAACCAACACCCTCAATGTTAAAAGGGCTCTCCTGGCAGGATTCTTTATGCAGGTGTACACAAACTCTGACCTGGATAAGTAGTCTATTAAAAAAATAACCCTAGATTTTCCTCTCACATGCTAGTGTGTTTTTTATACATTAAACAGTGAAGAACCTGATACTACATTGGTAACTTGTATATTAGTAACTTGTATTAATATTCTGAAGGAATATTCTACTAACTTTGTGAATTCCTTTTCCTTCAGATCGCTAGAGATGTTGATGGCTCAGGGACCTACGTCATGCTTTCCAACAAGCATGTGGCTCAGGTCCATCCATTGTCCAGCTACGGAGCCAAAGCGCACAAACTGGGTCTTCCAGAGTGGGTGCTCTTCCACGAGTACACGCTATCTGAGAATAACTGCATCCGCACAGTCTCTCAAATCTCCCCTGAAGTGTAAGTTGGCACATTTTGATGCCTCCTCAATTTAAGGGGCAGAAAGAAAAGAAAAACAACCCTTTGGCTATACTTGTTGTAATATTCAGGAAATACACAGGAAAAAATTGAATACGCAGTGAAGGAGTAAATAACTTATTCGCTAATGTTTTATTTAGTCTTCACTTAAGAGATAATAGAAAATGTCTTCATTTTATAAACAAATACATTATTCAGAATTTCCTTCTTTTAATCGCTGTGTTCTGCAGAAAGTGAAACATTTGATACATTCTTTTTTACTAACGCCAGCCACAAAAGTACACATTCTTTGTGTGATTCTTTTCTACATTTTAAAAATTACACTTCTGTAGAGGTTCCAAATGAAGGCCCAGATTAAAGTCTACATTAGTTACTGCATGTAACTATAAATTGTTCTGAAAATCTGGTTTCAGTGACGTGAATCTTGTCTTTCCATAGATTCATTCAGATGGCACCCCAGTATTTCTTCTACAACCTGCCCCCCAGTGAGAGCAGAGACATTCTGCAGCACATAATGGACCATGAAGGCCCAGGCGGCTGCAAAGACAAGAAGCAGACCTCACAGGCCATGTCGGTACAGACAGACTGCCCAGAGCCCCAGTCATATGACAGATGTGTGTTGCAGTAGAGATCACCACTCTGCAGCCGGAATTGGCAGACCAGTTGCCAAAATGGACTATGGAGCTAGTCTGTGCGTTCATCCGTTTCAAGGAGGTGTTAAATGTTTTATCATTTACGACAAGTTGAAAAGAGTACAGTACATGTATTCAGGAAGTGAGTATGTTGCATTTAATAAGAAATGTGTATATGAATGGTTTTTGGAACACAAATGTACATACATTTTTGACTTAAAGTGTACAGAAAGGGTTGTTTTTGAGAGGTTCATTTATTTTCAGATATTTTGTGACTAGTATTATTTACACATGACAAGTCAATATATTATTGCACTGATTGGATAAAGCTAATTCATTAAATGTGCATGGTTAATTTTCTGGGTTTGCAGAATTTAATGATTGAAATCTGATCAAATAAACCATATACCAGTATAATGAATCAGAAGGCCACTCCAGGGCCTTAATCGGCTAATAAGGTTGTAACAACCCGTATAATCCACACTTCAATATGACCGGATTCACAGAGTGAAGAGAAACCTCCAAAGTGTATGGAAACACTGTGTCAGTCATAGTTCTTGTGTGGTCCGTAAGCTTTGTATGAAGCTGCAGTCCTACAACATCTGAAGAGATTCAAACAGTGAGATACTCCTTGAGTTTGTCCATTATAAGGCCCATTTTGTCCATGGGAATCAGCATGACCGTGCGGTAAGGTTTCATTGGCACGTCATCAAATGACCATCTTCCACTTAAGCAGGAATCTGCCTCCTCCTGGACCGAGTACTGGAACTTTACAGATGCTTGCTGAAAAATAATTTCAAATGGTTCTTGGTAAGACAATGAAAAACATATTATAAAACATTATTTAAAAATCTGAATCTGTGGAAGCTCTCAGCCTCTTGGGGAAAGGAAAAAGTAGTTCACACCGTTACATAAAATTATGCTTACCAAATTGATAAAAAGGCTGGGTATTAAAAAAAAAAATGAAAATCAACTGATCTGAATTGGCAATAACACTAAGGTGTTGCACTATTTGAGACACAGGGTCTAAGATCGAAGCATATCAGCCATTTTGATAACATTAACAACAAAGCATAGTGGTATAATTCACTAAGGCCAAATTAGGTTGCACTCAATTTCACGAAAAAAAAACATGCTAATGAATTTAGTGAACTTGACATTATGCTATTTTTAAAGAAGATTAATATTATTATTATTGTATTATATTATTACAATATTATTTTCATACCTCATGGAAAAATTCTTCTTCTGCATTGACAAACATCATCTCCTCTTTTGGAGCTCCTCTGTTAGGGATGGTCTTCTTCACCTCCTTACAGGTCTTGCTCAGCATCAAACAATAATGACATTTCCCACTGGGCTTGTTGGTCCTCTGGGCTTCGGTAATCTCATCTCTGCATCACAAAGACAGTATCCTCAGGTTATTCACCAGTATTAATTATAGATTAATAATAGTGTTTTTTTTGTCTCCTTTCAAAAATTTTAACATATGTATTTCTAATATATAAAATGTGTTAACTAGATATTACAGTAGAACTGATGAGAGATAGGATTTAGAACTTGATTGACTAAAATCAACTATAAAGTCAACTTCATCACACAAATTAAAAACAAATACAAGAAAATTAGGGAGTGTTGCAAAACTAAGATTTTAGCTAGTTATTTTACAGCCAACATCAACCATGAAAACTGAATGGATTCAAGACAAATCTTTTCATGCCCAATGTATTCATGGTCAGACCAAAAGAGCTTGTGACCAACCAGCATTGATGGAGGGTCACTATACTGGGCACAACTTACCTGAAATTGCCATGAAATAACCTTTTGTTATAGCACTCAACTAATTTTGAAGTGAAAAATGCTGATCAACCAGCTTTTATAGGTTTGACATTTTGAAATGGGCCAGCAATCTTGCTGAGCTCCATATAGTCTGATTATGACTTGGCAGGAGATTAATTTGAAACAGAGTTTGGATTTGGTCCTGTCCAGCTGTCCATCTGCCGAAGGCATAATCATATCTGGGGCACACTGTTGGATGAATACACAAGGTCAGGCGATTGTATTAACCGCTTCCTGCTGAAAAGAAACTCTAAAACACTAGACAGTATCTATGGCGACCTGCCTTGACATAGCTTACACTCTTTTGTAAAACAACTGGAATCACCTTGGCTGTTTTATACCATACTCCTACAATACCCAATACCCATGTTTGACACAGGTCTGTGGCTTCTTTAATTTGAACGGATTCCCTTTATTTACAAACATGGCATTACTGTAGACAGGGACACTCCAATATGTTTGCTGTAACATCAGGATCAGAAAAAATGGGTCAGTATTATGAAAAGCTATGCTAAGTTTGCAGGGGCACAATTTCATGTGAGTAGTCGTGCAAAAATTAGCTGCTTTTAAATACAGACAAAACAGCTATACATCCAACACACATGAAATAGCATGAGTGCATTTAGAAGCGTAAGTAGTGCAGGGTTGATTTCCCCATTCTTGGCTGCAATTTAATTTGACATTTTGCCACACTATTCGTACAGGCCGTAAAATAAAACTGGCTAGCATCAGAATCTGTGGAAGCAGAAGCAGAAGAAGGAAAAAGTAGTTCACACGGTTACATAACAAAATGATGCTTACCAAAATTGACAAAAAGGCTGGGCATTAAAAAGAGATATGTCTTACTGTTGGCCACCCATCATGAGGCTCGAGTGACACCCACCCCATACTTTGAGACCAAGGTATTATAGAAATGAGTAAATAATTAATTAAACATTTAAAAAATTAAACATTTAAGTATCCTTGAATCTGAAAAAAAAAAATCCATGTTCCATGTTAGTGAACATCCCTTAAACCCCCTATGTGTAAGTTTTATTTTTTTCGTATGAGAATTTCTCCCATCTATCGGCGAAGTGATATACTGCATACGTTTGAATAAAATGTATTAGCCCTCCCCTTCCCACGGTCCTCATTTCCCATGGTCCTCATTTTGAAAATTGCGGCGCAAAATGGATACTCTCATTTGGTACCCAGCCACATCTATATATAAATGGATTACGGTTTACGGGAACACTACAATTTATTCATGGAGGTAATTACCATTGTTTAAAGCCTCTATGTGTAGGATCGTATCAGAATTCCCCATCTATCGGCGAAGTGGTATACTGCATACGTTTGAATAAAATGTATTAGCCCTCCCCTTCCCACAATCTTAATTTCTTGCTACGGAGGCCGAACGCTCGCTCGCTCGCTCTTATCTCAGTTTCTGCTACTCAGTCTCTGAGCGGAAACACGAAAGGCGGAGCTGAATATACGATACTGCTCTCCCCTACAAGAACCAGTACTTTTGAAAATGGCGGCGCAAAATGGATATTCTTCTTTGGTCCCCAGCCATATCTATATATAAATGGAAATTACCAAGTTTACCGGAACACTACAATTTATTCATGGAGGTAATTACCATCGTTTTACATTATATTTTTAAAATAAAAAATACATTTTTGATAAAAGACGAAGATAAATAGAAGATAAATCCTACACATAGATGCTTTAACATTATATTTTTAAAATAAAAAATATATTTTTAATAAAAGACGAAGATAAATAGAAGATAAATCCTATACATAGAGGCTTTAAGGGGGCACTGTATGGGCTACTCACTGAAGTTGCTTATGGAGGGGCAGCGCAATCTGGGGGGGGCACGTTGATGAATCGTTCGCTCAGCAGTAGGCTCACTGGTTTGGTCATGTCATTCAGAACCTTCTCCAGCTGCTCGGTGATGCTGGGAGGACAGGCCTTCTCACACTGGGCCAGAACCAGCTCCTTAATCTGCTCCACACACTCCACACCCTGCATTCAGTCAAACAAAGCAACAATATTGCATTCTAATTTGCAACTTTTATAGCATATTTCATATACAGACTGAAAAAAACACTTATAAAGCTTCATCCTCTTCAATGGTCAAAACAATGTCAAACAGTCCACACTGACCATCTCACACTTGATCTCTATTCTTAAGATTAGACATTAAATAACTTTATAGAGTCTGCAGCAGATCTAGCACTACACCAAAAAAAAACACCAAAATAACCAGTGTCAAGGGAATATGAAAAGGCTTTGTCGGTTTGATAAAGTTAGGTATGGTCAGATCCACATATTGACTATTTATCCAAACAAACACAAAGTACACAACTCCTCTGTGTTACAATGTTACCTTTCTCTCTGTTAAGTTCACCATGCTTATGAAGCCAAAAACTTCATCGGGATCATCGTCGTCATCACTGTCTTCAGGCACCTCCGCTTGCTGGGACAAGAAAGGAAAACAAATCAGTCATGAACATGTTAGAGAAAAAATAGTTCTGTGCCAACGCTCAGACCTACTGCTCTTACCCTAATGACGCTTCCAATGTGATTCTGCTGGATAATGATGTCAGTGAGCTCAGAAATATTGACGTGTGCCTTCAAAAATAACTGGAAAAATATATCAAAGTAAAGAGACAAAAAAAATAAGTCAACGAGGCTTCAAGCTGCATTTTATATATATCACAAGTTCTTAAAGGCTTACTTTCTAGCATCAATTTCGGTCATAAGGCCTTCTCTAAATTACATAATAGCAAACACTGAAAACTGGCTAGTTTAGTCTAAATCATCTCACCTGCTGTAATAACTTCTTGATTCCATTGAAGTCATTGTCTGATATTGTGTGAGCCTCAAAATCCACCATCACCTCCTGAAATCCATCAAATCACACTTGAGGTCATTTCCAGCTATACTTTAAACCTCATATCAACACTGGACTGTTAAAACACATTACAAGCTAATCACACCTTCCAGTGAACATTCATACAATGACACGCTCTTGATAATACAGCTATTGAAATTATTAAGAGGGCAGACCATACATTAACGTTACACCATCATGAGATTCATTCATGTGGTAGTTAGCTTGCTAGCTGTTAGCTTCGAGGGTTATTGTGGCGAAGATGTTACCTCATTAATTTCTTCTTCTGACTCATCACTGTCGTCCTCTGAGTCTTCATCGTCGTCAACTCTCTCATCTGAGCTATCGCCTCCATCTTCATCGGGATTTTCTCCCATACCAACTGCTCGCCTTTTCGCTGATGAAGCCATGCTGCGGCCTGACTGACTGTTGCAAAGCACACCAACAACTCCACAGCGGCGCGTGGACTTTGGGAAAGGTCAAAGGTTAAAGGTTAAAGGCATTCGTGTGACAGCAGTGATGTGAAACTGTTGAGCAACACAAACCATTTTGGCTATAACTGTACAATGACAACCAGTACAAAGAGTCTACACAGTTTGAGCCAATATGTCGGCACTTCCCTCAGAGGTGGAAATGGCAGCGAAATGGAATATACCATTTGCTAACAGGGGTGAGAAAAGCGTGCTGTCATATAATTTATGAAACGAAATAAAATATTTGTCTTTTAGTGTTACGTTACATTAGTTTTAAACTGTACTACACTCAGAAAACCTATGACGTATTAACTGGCGTTCTCTATTGTGTCTGAAAACAATTGAAATATTTGCAAATTCCACCTTAGATAATTTATATACTCAACTGCTTCCTCTGCTTAGCAAAAGAGGAAATAGACCGTAAACGTAACTATGACAAGAGCTAGTATTTATATGTTTTCTGTTGAATAAATAAATGTAAACAATAGATAAAACAGGAGACCTCCTACAGAAGGAGCTAGATGAATTTCCCAGTGGACAGAAATTGATGCGCATAGGTAAAGAACTTGAATTTCATGACAACTTCCATGCCATTTTGTTAACTGTGTAAACAGTTGATGTCTGCCATGTGTTTTTAGTACTCCTCATCATACTACTATTGCTAATAATAATAATAATAATAATGACAATGTAACTACGTATTTCGCCATGTCCCGTTAGGTGTAGTTAGAGCCAATGCCTGCCTACAGCTTGCTTGCTGTTATCAGGATGACACTGAATTGGGCGTCAACTGCTTATTCATGGTTTTCAAGCCTCTGTCAGTCGATTGCATGTCATCAGATATTAAAAAGCAGTAACTGCCCATGTGCATTCTTAATCTGAATTTACTATTGTCAAGTTTGACATATACATGTAGCCTACTGCATGCTGTCAATCCGTAGCGCACCAGAAAACATGAACGTACTCCTTTTGAAAGAACCAAGAGAAGGTGGGAATGGACCAGATCCATATATCAAGGTACAGTAGGCTACACGACCCGTTGAAGTTGTGTCAAACTTGTCTTGGAGCTGTATACGGCTAATAAAGATTTTAAAGCCTTACCTTAATAACATCAGATTACAGGCTTAGTGTAATACAAAGTGTTTTGGGATTATTTATAGGAGCTGTCTGCTTTTGGTCATAAAGCCACACTGATTCCTGTCCTCTCTTTCAAATTTGTGTGTTTAGACACATTATCTGAAAAGGTAGGTACTTTTATTCTATGTTTAAAGTTTAACCATTGCATTTAGAACCATATTTCACAGTATTTTATAATGGAGACAATTCCTCTCACCACATAAATTGACAGCTTTTTCAGCCAGAAAAACATGGTGGACTTATCTTTACAAGCCCAAGGGCTGTGGAGGCAGTGAAGATGTGTTTAGAAACCAATAACAAAAAGACAGGCAAGTGAACAGCAAGTATAAATATGGGCAATTCTATGGAAAACTGTCACATACATAACACCGCCTTACTTTTACCAACATCTTCTTGGTTGTAAGAATGACCTCAAAAACATCTAACTTTTCCAAACTTTTCCAAACTACAAAAAATATTTGCATTACATAAAATTCCATGGCACTTTGAAGTTGAAGTTGTCTATTTGACATCTGATTTGTGATGTGTATAATTCTGAAGAAAATTATTACTAACATTCACCAATGCTTCAAAGGTCTAAACTGTTATTGTGCCAAAAGTAGAAATACTCAGCAAATCCTCTAGATGTCAGCATTCTCCATGTCAAACTAAGTACACAGTGAAGAATAAAAGAAAATGAAAATATTTTTATTTTTTAATTATTACCCTGCCTTCTCTTTATTTTTTAACATGGCTTTCATTAATGTGAACAAACTGCTGTATTTTTCATTAGAATGGAATAACATGAGGGACAAATGGAATGCTAAAGCAGTCTATGTTGTTGGGAAGGCCACTGCCTCACTAGGTAAGTTCTCTGAATAATACAATATTTTTTACTAACCATTCATTCATTTTCAAAACAGCCTATGTGTCTTAGTCACATATTTTTAGATACATTTTTTATGAATCTGAATCCATTTGACTTCAAATAATATGAAATGACATGATGTGTGTAAGTTGTTCTGTGGGGCAGGGGAAAAGGTAATAATGTGATGTTACTCAAAGCCAGCTGTGGCATCCTGTGGCAGGAGGGGCCTGTGCTATAGTGGCGTTCTACCAGAGTGCAGTGCAATTCACACCTCCCTGCTGCTTCCTCCTTCAGTACATTAGCTAATGAGCCACTAATTGAAGAGGCTTGATGCGGCACAGGCACCTGCACACTTGTGGAATCTATTGGTGCAATTAGTTCCTGTTCTAGTGAAACCGAGGGCTTTAGTTAAACAGGTCGCAGCGTGCTGTCGAAGTGTGAGAGCCCTGACCGACACTCACCATGTTTGTTTCCTTTCATTGAGTGTTGTTTAGGCACCAGACACAGTGTCCATGTTAGGCCCCCACACCAGATCACTATCTGGGCCATTTACAGCCTACATCATTTAAGGTTGTTTTTTAAATTTGATTAGTCTTTTAATAATATTCAGTACTTTGGCTTAATAGACTTTTTTGTGTTTGGTGCTTGTAGGAATATACAATACTTTGCCTCAAGTGTAATCATCCATGTCTTGGTATGCCCACTGCACTATTTGTGAATAATAAATCGTGCATTCCTTTTTTTGTTGTTGTTGTTTATTTTGCTTGCAGTGGAGGAGTTGGGTTTGTCCCCTGTGGGTGAGGACACAGGGACTGCAGATGTTCTGTCACGCCTCATTCTAGAAAGTATGAATGCAAATATGACATCTCTACTATTGTCATTCTTTACTGTAGCTTTCTCAGGTATTTGTATACATTATTAATTCTGTGTGTAACTATTTATGTATTAACTCTTAATGTGTGACAGGAGAAGATTCAAGCATAAAGCCACTCTTCTTTCCATGTGGCTCCTTCAAAAGGGAGGTCTTGCCAACAGCACTGAGGGGAAATGGTAAGACTTGCAAAAGACTTAACCCCTTCAAGCTGCTTTGGGCAGTGTTTGCTTTTTAAAAAATAATAATAAAATAGTAAGTTTTCCTAACAGCCCCAGGTGCTATGTGCGGTCTACCAATCTGGTCACGAATATAGTTGTGTAGTGTAATATACATTGCACATACCACTATAGCTTAGGGATTTGCAAATTCATGCAGACTTACTGAATACCCTCTGCAATGAATGCATAGCAATATTCTAAAAACGCACAGTGACATATTCCCCAAGGGCCCCTGTAATTGCCAGCTGTATATGTCCAATATGGCTCTGTAAATGTATCGTTTCTACTCGCCTTATTTGTCCTGTTTAATTCATCTGAAGGGATCCCTTTAGAGACACTCACTGTCTATCAGACAGCGCAGCATCCAGACTTGGAGAAAAATCTCACCAATTATTTCAGCGAGCAGGTAAACAGAAATCTATGCAAAACCACTAAGGTCTCTACCACACACACATGAACACTACAGCTAGATCATTATTCCTGATATAATGAATTGTTTAACTACAGAGAGGAAAAACAAGCTGATATTGGTAAATTATTGAATCCTCCCACTGTGGCACTGACTGGATTTCTACCTTTGCATTGTTCTCAACTGGAGAGAGTATTGATTATGCCATATATAATGGTATGACACAGTATGAATACTGTACTTAGAAATCCCAATATCAATGACTCTGGCAGATCTTTAAATTATAAGCAAAATGAAGACTGGATCTTGTGGCAATTCAGACTTGCACAAGATGTTGAAAAATGTGCATCAAGACCATAATTTTGCCATTATGCTTCGGATCAAACATGCACACAGGGTGTCCCTGCCAGTGTTGCTTTCTTCAGTCCATCGGGGGTGAAGTTCTGCCTGGAGACGGTGCGGCATCTTGCGGGGCCTCATCTGAGCCAGATTAAGGTACGGACCACACTCACCCGCCGAGATAAACGCCCATCATCCACTATCCCCTCTGCAGTGTGCTCAGGCTCTCCAGGCGGTTGGCTGCAGTGTAATTGCCGCATGAACATGCACTCACACACCAACCTCAAGCCTCCATCAGCACTGGTGCAGAGACGGCCCTGTTGGCATACTGATCAACACTTACCAGCACTCACACAAATGAGCCCGTAATGTTGTTTAGATTTTTTCCTCATCAAAAACTCTAGGAATCTCCATAATTGTAATGGTGAAAGAGTGGGGATCGTTGTGTTAATCTCACACATTAATGTCCAACTACCTATTTCCTCTTATCTGACCTCTGATCATTTCAGTTGCATTTGTGCATCTTGTCTACACTGTGCCAATTCAGTAGTCAAACTCCTCCAAATCTGTGAAACTGTAATTCTTATAGTGTAATTGTGGTATACAGACATGGACAAAAGTGTTGGAATTATTCCAGCAAATACACCATTTTCTTCCAGGAAATGATTGCAAGTACAAATATCTATATAAACATGTTAATGAACTCTATGTGTATTGGAACAGCACAAACAAGCCAAATCCTTTTACACAGAACTCAAAAATTGTCTGGACCAATTTCTTGGCACCCTCAACTTAAAATGTGGTTAATGCACACCAGTTGGAATTTTGGAACTCTCTTGTTTTGCAAACTGCTGCAGGTGTCTCATATTGGAAGTGTGCCTTCTCCAAACAGCAGTTTTGGGATTGGATTTATATCCTTAACGGTTGCAAACATTGAGTGCAAAATTAAATGAAATGTGTTTTCCAATGCACATAAAGGAAATGAATATGTGTATACAAAACATTTCTAATCGTAGTTTTATTTTCTGAAAGAAATTGAGGGGTGCCACAACTGCATTAACATATCTACCATTGACAGTTTGCAGCCATAGGCCCCACCACGGAGGATGCTCTTGCAGCAGAGGGCCTGTCTGTCAGCGGCACTGCAGAGAAACCCACTGCTCAGCACTTAGCAGCAGCCATATCTCAGGCCCTGTAGACTCAGCAGTCCCTTCCAATCAGTCAGCCCTTCACGGAACCAGCACAAATGCCCTCACTCTGATATGTATACAAGTGATTCATCATATGAACAAACTGAGATGGTCACAATATTTCACCATGTAACTGTAACTTGTTTTCGAAGTTACAAGCTGTAGCGGTGATAAAGTGTTTGTTAAAGTGGTGATAAAGTGTGTATACTATTGGATATCAGTCACATATGGTCCTGCTGACAGCTGAGTTGTGTTTGTTGTTTATTTGTTTCTGGTGAAATGATGCACTAGTGATGTTGCACTACTGATGAAGTTTTGTTGTTGCATTTTATGCCTGATTAAGTCTGTCAGATCTCTAATGATGACGAGGAAGATGCTGAAACACATGAAATTGTTTTGATACATTTTCAGAAATGCAATAAAATAAATGTCTTCTTTCATTGTACATGTGTCTTTTTATCCATGTAATCAGAACGAAAATACGATTAAATACGTCCCTGGTCAATACTGGTAGAAAACTAAAAACAAAAATAAATACTATGTACTGTAATGGTGTTAAAATAATAGTTAAACAAACTTAGTTTGTTAAAAAATTGCATTAATGGTAATTTTTCTATCAACATGGGCCTATGTAGATTACAAGACTGGGGTAGGCTTTTGTCGATATTGTATTAAAAAAAAAAGCTTGGCAATGAGGTGTTAAAAAGGGGAGGATGAGAAAGGCCGTTAAGCGTGCCAGGAGGAGCATCCGGTGAACTATTTAAAACGGATTTTACAGCTCTCCTAGAATCCTTTACCGCAGTCAAGACAGTAGGCTACTATTGGCGCGTAGTCCACACAACGATGCTTACGCTTATGCTACAGCTGATCTTTAGTCTGACCATCATCGGTGCAGTGTTTGCAGAGAAACTCTTCCACAATCGCGATCATTCCGATGTAGTGATACCCCCTTCACACCAAGCAGAGCTAATAACGGATAAGGATACAGCAGAGGTAACATGTTTGCGTTTTCTTTGCATTAATTAGGTTGTATATAACCTAATATATTGAACGATTGAATATCTCTGCCTTTCCACAGTAAATGACACAGAGTTACTGTAAAAAGTAAATTCAAATATGGGATTAACTGTTCACCTTGTTATATCATTCTGTACATTAGCCTTGTATCACAATACGTGTTTTCCTTAATATCAACCTTTGCAGGTCTTTCTCTCGAAATACGGCTTCATAAAACCTGTAAAGTGGGACGACAGTCAGTGGGAGGAGGAGGAATTATCTGGAGACCTAGCGTCCGGAGACACATTGTTACTCATTCAAGAAGGTGACTCCACAACGTGGTCAGGTAATGACAAAGATTCTACAGACAATGCACAGTTCATTACTGCTCTCAATGAGTTTCAGAAGGTAAGTGGCTTACCTGTGACTGGCCTGTTTGATGATGCTACCAAGGCCGCCATGAATAAGCCACGCTGTGGAGTTCCCGATAAAGAGGCAAACTCCAACAATACAGCTGAACATAATACAACCACTACAGACCAACAACAAAGTGAAGACCCGGAAAAGCAAACTATGGATATCGAATTGGACAATAGACAGGATGAAAAATTCTCTCGTAAAAAACGGCAACTGGTTGCCTTGCTTGGTAAAACCAGGAGAAGGCGGGAGGGAGACAAGGGCTATGTGGCCTTCTCTAAGCCTGTGCTGAGGTGGAGACTCATTGGAGAGGGCTACAGTAGCCAGCTGTCCATTGATGACCAGAGGTACATCTTCAGACTGGCCTTTAGGATGTGGAGTGAGGTGTCTCCTCTCAAGTTTGTGGAGGATTCCCGCTCTCCTCTGGAGGACATTGACATCCGGCTGGGCTTTGGCACAGGTGCAGCATACACCACTGTCATATTCTCTCTGACATACCAGTACATATTCACTGACTTGTGTTAACCTCCCATTATGTCTTTAAAACAATTGTTACATTGTGTTAATCCTATTAATATCCTATTAATGCAATGTAGTAACTACATCCCTCGGCTCAAATTCACAATTAGCATTTTTATTGTGAGGTCTTTTTGTCTTCAACACCATTCTACTCAGATTATAAATTATTTAATCCAGCCTGTGTAAGGCACTTTTGCCCTCTAATGAATAAATTCTGTTTAATCCAGTCCTTTATATTCTCTCCAAAGGGCGACACTTAGGCTGCACTCAGAGATTCGACGGCGCAGGACGTGAGTTTGCTCATGCATGGTTCCTTGGAGACATACACTTTGATGACGACGAACATTTCACCGCCCCCAACACTGGGGATGGGATCAGTCTGCTGAAAGTGAGTTATTAGACAAATGTTCTCATGCGCCACACTACGGTCTTTTATGAAGCAATTCCGCCATAGGGGATGAGTTTTAGGCTTAGCGATTGATTACTTGATTTGCCCACTTGCAAACTAATATTGTGTGTGAAAGGTAAGACTCAGCAGTGGGCTTCTAGCATTAGTTATGTGTTCTAGCATACTGGTGTTATATTTTAAATGTAGTCAGCTTTTTGAATCTCCTCTCCCTCAGGTAGCAGTGCATGAGATTGGCCATGTGTTGGGTTTACCCCATATTCACAGGGCTGGTTCCATCATGCAGCCCAGCTACCTTCCCCAGGAGTCCAGCTTTGAACTCGACTGGCAAGACAGGAAAGCCATCCAGCATCTTTATGGTATACTGTTAGCATGAGTATATCTTACTCTTCAAACACCCCCTTCTCATTATGCTTTCTGTCCAAATTCATATTCACTGTTAACAACAGAGCAGACACTATATGCTATACAAACAGAAAATACGTCTTTAAATTTATCTGTCTCAGTGTGGTCCATTGATGGCATTTGAATAACATCTCAGTTCTCATCGCGTGACACGCTGCCAGATCATTGCATTCATATGCGAATCAACCTATTGTGTCCAAACCAGTATTTAAAAGATCTATCCAGACAATTCATTAAAGATAATAATCTCCATAGTCCATACATAACCAAATCTGAAATGAACCAGTGCACTCAGGCCTGAATACATCATATAATTGGATGTTCCATCAAACCACATGCCACTCGTTTGAACATGAATGCAATCACTTTTGCACAGCCTGCCATGCCACTGCAGAATAGCCTGCTGTGCGTGTGCTTCTGTGTAGAATAAATAAAGACCAGTCTTTCACATTAAGCAACACTCAAGTAGTGCTCAATTGCTCAACATATTTTCAGTTTGTGCTACCTGACTGCATTTCAGCATTCCGGCAATCATATATGAACAGTGTGCCTTTATTAAATAAAATTTTCACATTAATAATAACTCACACATTTTTTAAGATGTTTTACAATTTACAGTGTACAAAATAAATTGCCATGCCATGCTAGGCACACTGTACAGTGTATTACAGTATGTCTGGTGTCTCACTGACTCTCCCTCATTCCCAATGCTCTAGGCAGCTGTAAGGGCAGATTCAGCACAGTATTTGACTGGATCAGGAAGGAGAGGACTGCCTACGGGGAGGTCAGGGTCCGTTTCAATACCTACTTCATGCGCGATGGCTGGTACTGGCTATATGAGAACCGCAACAACCGCACCCGCTACGGTGACCCTGTTGCCACCCAGGTGGGGTGGCACGGCATACCACCCGGTGGCGTGGACGGGTACGCTCACGTGTGGACGCGCGGGATCGATGCGGTCTATTTTTTCAAAGGTAGGCTAATAATCTTCCCCGTCAAGTCTCCCTAGGCTGCAGGTGCCTGAAATATGAGCCCAGAAATGAACATGGGCAGAGTTATAATAGCACTGCCTATTGGAATGAGACGAATAGATCCAAATAAAGGGGAGGTTTCTCAGAGGGATGTTTGTCTGCCTCACAGTGACCTTGGGGCGTAGTTGGGGTATTCTGCCCGTCCATTCTCCGCAGAAGCCCTGTCAGAATGTGCTAGTGGCTCTAAATAGCTAAAAAGAGTGTGCCGCTCTTGTGTAAATGGCGTCCAACCCATTGGTTATGCCGTGCAGGTACTCAGTTCTGGAGATATGACACTGAGAATGACCAGGTATTCACCGAGGATGAGGAGGGTCAGCGCTACCCGAGACCTATCTCCGAGGGTTTCCCTGGGGTACCCAGCCCCATTGACACTGCTTTTTATGACAGGAGAGACTCGCACATCTATTTCTTCAGAGGAACACTCGTGAGTGCCGCCAGCTTTTCTCAGTTGGAGTGAAACATTGCAATTTGTTCTCAATATCCCTAATTCTCTGGAAAAAAAATGTGTTATTACAATTTCATTGCCGAACTGTATTATTATTGACAGAATTTATTTTCTTCAAGAACATCACATTCATTATTAGCCGTTTGAATTGTCAGAATTGGTTCTATTTACTAAGGACATCCAAGACAGAAAGAAGCTCTTCTGAAATGTTTTTTTTTCTTTTGTAGGTCTATGCCTTTGATGTCAAAGCAAAGCACCTGGCAAGAGGCTACCCAAAGAAAATCACACAGGTGTTCCCCCCGGTGTTGCTTGGTGACCATCCTGTTGCTAACCTAGATGTAGCCTACTTCTCTTACACACACAATGCCATTTTCCTGTTGAAGGACACCAGTTACTGGAAAGTGGTTGGCAGCAGAGATCGCTGGAGGAGACCTTCACTACCTTACAATGGTCTACTGCCACACCGCGAGGTTGACAAACAGTGGTTTGACATCTGTAATGTCCACAGCACTGCACTGAGGATAGCACGCAGGTGAACATCTGTGTAAACCCACTGAACGGGTTACTAACCTTTAAAGACTGGATAGATTTTTGGCACATATTTTTTATAATCCCACGAAAATGATCAGACAACAAGCAAGAACCCAACATAGAGTTATTTTCAGTGTTTATGCTAATGGAGTGCTCACAGTTTACAGCTTCTGTTAACATATAACAATGGAAATGTATAGTTTTGAAATTTGTATGTGGACAAAAACAGAAATGTTGGCTTATATTATAATTTATTAAATACTTTTTTTATTTGGTCAGTTTATTATGTGTTTTATTTCACAGACTGTATGACTAAGTATTCTACTCGAGGTTGTTTACTCTTCCCTAATAGCACCATTCTTTGATAACGGCTCTTTCTTAAAAGCGGTGCTATCTGCTATAATACTGTACCAAACCTACTTTCATGTTGCCCTCCAGCACTAGAAGGGCAACAGAGATGACTAAACTAAAAACATCAGTGCTCTTTTCCCTCTTACGCTTATCCTGTTCTCTAGTAGTGGAAAGGATTGAGAGCTTATTTATAACAGTTATGCACTAGGGTTTCTGTTAGGAGTTGCCTATTTCTTCTCAGCAAATAAAAAGCAAAAAGTCTGAATCTGTTTGTGATGGTGGAACATAATTGTTCAATTTCTCCACATTTAAAATTGTATGTTTATGCAGATCAACTGTTTAACTATATGATCAATATTTTCATAGCTTTGCATAAAACAAAATTGATGAATCCAGTGTGAATATTTGTGAGGGTGAATAAACACAGAAGCATCTAGCCCAGTTAGAGTTGCCTAGTGTGAAATCAAGGGTGATTGCACAGTATATGATATTGTGAAAGGTTATTTGTAATACACTGGTCCTCTGTCAATACTGAAAGCCACATTTAAACATGCTTTTATCCTTCTACCAATGCTACTGTAATTCTCAAATGTCATATGCCATGATTCTTTTCATTCTTTCTCACTCTTTCTTGTTTCCTTTTCCTTCTCTCCCCTCCTCTCAAAAGCTGATGCATGTAAATGAAATGGCCTTTGGGTGTGAGTTAAGAGCTTTTCTGTGCACACCGACACCCAACCGTAATAATCATTTTGGCTATGTGACTGAAGGAGTTGCACAGCTCTGGGATGAAATGATTTGCTGATTAAGAGAGTGAACTAATCAGTGCTAATTTATTCATGGACCTCCCATACCCTAAGCCTTGATGAGGAGCCAAAAAAGGTCTCGGTCAAAAGAGGATCATAGCAAGATACTTATAACACTTTAATAAAATATTGATCTAATCAGGTATAGTATTAAGATACGAAGGCCATCACTGGGACATCACATTTGCTACAGATTACAGAACAAAGATCTGGTGGATGAAAAGATAGCGCTGTGGAGTGCATAATTGTTTTTCAATCCAACCTGGGCTTTTAGAATTGTGAAAATATTTTATATTGAATAGAGCTACAAAACCAGACTGGGCTGACACACAGAACAGAGAGGTCTAAAATCACACTGGATGTCCAGGTGACCACCAGTTAGCTGTGGTTCAAAAATGACCCTTCCCCAGGAGATAACCCTCTCCACTCCCTGATCACCACCTGTTTATTATAGTACTGTAGCACACAAGCCCTGAAGATTTCTGATCGTACCAAATGTTCCCTTGACAGGTCTTTTTTTTTTTTTAATAAATAAAGAAAAAGAAAAAAGAAAAGAAGCTTATTGTGCTGCTATTTACTCCAAGTGTTTTCATATTTTATGGCAGAGCCTGTTTCAGCAGGCACTCTCCATTTTGAGAGTAGAGTGGAGGGTTCAAACACTGATGAATAACACTGGTTTTGACACGCCATCTCATCCATACATTTGAAATGCTGGTGTAAAAGAACAGCTATCGATCCTGCAATCAATACGTTTTGCGAGCAGCTCTTGCTCATTCGGCTCATTTAAAGAGATTAAGCTCCTTCTGGGCTTCAAATAACCTGTACAAAGCATAAAGGGGGACCAGGGGCTTTATTATTAAATGAAAGTAAAAATCTATTACAAGCAGAATTACAAAATAGTGCTGTAAGGAGGTGGCCAACATGGAGGTGGTTGGGAAAATTGAAACACGCACACTGCACATTCTCTCTTGTTCTCTCTCTCTCTCTCTCTCACACACACTCTCTCTCTCTCTCTCTCTCTCTTTCTCTCTTGTTCACATTGTAATCAGCATGCTAATCAATTCTCTTATTAATCTATGCTGTTGAAAATTGTATTTGTTTTCAAAATCTAATACAACTGGTTGCCTGGTGATGAGTGTGTAAGTGGAGCCAAGCACTCTCTTACAGTCTAGTGAGCAGAGCGCAGCAACTCTCCACAGGAGTGGACAGGAAAATACTCTGCTATTCCACATATAGTTCGACATTTCAAAGGGAAATTCTTGGACATTGTGAGAACACACACAAACACACACACACAGGCCTATGCACTTGCATGTGTCCAGGATACATTTCTGGAAGCCGGCAGTGTATGTTCACATCTAAGGTGCCTATTGAGCTGTCATACGAGAGCATTGTTTACACCTCACCTCACACAGCCCCAAGACTGTACACTGTGATCCATCCCATTCTGTCCTGTTATAGATCACCTGCTGTCAGAACTGCTCTGCGTTCCCCAAATAGAGGAGCAGCGTTCCGTCAGCGGTGGCGCTCACCACCATGAATCTCCATGTTTGCCACACGGCTCACTGGCTCCCAGTGTAGCACAAACAACCACCCCCCAACCACCACCGACCCACCGAACACCAGTGGAATGAATGAGATCAGTCACGCTGATGGGGCCACTGTCACACGCGTGCCCAGAGAGTGACAAATGGCTTCCCCAGGCGGAGAGCACTGGGAATCCAGTTCACCATCTAAGGATCCTGAGAGGGGGCTGTTAAATACAAAACGAATACAAATACTCTTTTAGTCGTTAAAGAGCTGAGGGCTCTTTTTCCCGTTCTCCAACCTGCAGGAACATGTCTTTTCATCTGGGCTCTGCAGGAGGGAGCAGGAGATGAATAAATCACTCACAGCAATCCTCATACCTCAGGCCTGAAGCTGAGCGTAAGAATGAGAGACAGAGAGAGAGAGATGTAGAGAGCAGATGGGGGTGAAAGGGTTGCTTGGACAGGGCCACGTTTCCTACCAGCCTCCAAAGAATGATGGCTTACCCAGGGTGCCCTTTCATTGTGCTACAGTTTGCAGTTGTTATCTCTCTACCAAAGCAAACATGCTCCAATAAACAACTGCCCTACCCCCCAGTACCCCCACCTCCACCACCCAACTCCCGTCTCCCAAAGGAGCAGCACCACCGAATATACGCCCGCAGTGAAAGGCCCCCAGCACATCTTCTTCATGTCATTTCTCACCTGCCTTTGCCTCGGCGGCTGCTCTCACACTAGATCATTTTTGTATGATGAAGATCTTGTTGACACGGCATATTTTCAAAGCTCAGGCAGAGGCATTACAGTGTGTCCACAGATTTCCAGCGCGGCGCTCTACCCCGAATGACGAAGCACCCTATAGAAGACCCCTGGCAGCGCACCGCACACATACACACACATCTGTCCATTAGAATTCAGGAGGGAGTGTCAGAGACAGAGAAGCTCTCGGCGTGATACAGATAAAGTTACAAGGTGAGCGCCCGATAACATGGATGGGGGAAATCTGTCGTTCGCCACTCGCCTGCAGTTTTATGTGGTGAAATACTGCAGGAGCCTGGCTGCTGACAACCTGTGTCGCAGCTTTTCTGAACGCTGGCCTCAGACGTGTCAGTCTTAGTTAGGCTGGAGGGAGGATATTGCACCCGTTCAGTGCAACCCCTGCAATCCAACACAACATGTCAACTGGAGAGCCATATCTCATGCATGTCTGTGGCCATTACACATACATGTGTTTCTGATCAATGCTGTTAGTCACGGCAGCTTCGCCTCGCACAAATGCACCTTTTTTTTGTATGGACTGGCTCACTGCACTCAATGCATACACAATAACTCATGCATGCTCACTTTCTTAATCCTGACACATTCAAATGAGAAAAAAATACCTTCACACAGACAGACACACACACACACACACACACAAATGAAACAATCGCATCACCCCTCCAGTATTGATCAGTTGCCATGGAGAGGAGTGGTGGAGACGGAATGCTCTCCCCTCACTGCATCCTCTGCTTGATCTCCATGGTTGCGGAGCTGCTGACAGTCTCCTTCCATTCCTCGCCAGCATCACCCCCCACCCCCCTCCCCACACACACACACACACACACACCACACTACCTCCCCTCCCTTCCTTCAGGCCCACTCTCCCACCCCCTCCTCTGAGACATGAATGTCCTTCATGGCCCCCCCTCAGAAATTCAATTCCATTTATTATGCCCTTGTCTTGTCATCCAGGAAGGCTTAATGCAGTTATGCTGTTCTTCATGGCCAGCGATGGCCATGCAGGCTGCCTGAAAGGTCGATGCACGCTGGTTCATATTTCAACCTCTCAGACCTCCAGTCATGATGCGTTGTCCTACATTGTTAAATTAATAATAGCCACCCAAGGAGCTCAGTATATCACATGCCTTCAGCTGCTTCCTTAGAGAAGAGAGAGCAAGGTGTGTGTGTGTGTGTGTGTGTGTGTGTTTACATTACATCGAGAAAATTAGCTATATGAAAATTACAGCTGCAATGTCAAAAAAAATACAAAGAGCGGACATAATTGTGCAATCATATTTTGTTTGTCAGATTGGAAAACTAAGCTAATATGGATTAAATTCAAGTGTGTGTGCTCTCCATTAGGTACTACTGTAAGGGGCTCAAGTGCAGTGCTTTGGAGCACCAGTAGAGAGCAGCCACAATACACAGAATAAGTGAGATTCCACGCTGAGTGCAAGTGGAATGTCTTTCATTTCACTTCAAAAGCACGGAGGAACTCACTGGCAAACTCGAACTTGAGAATGGTTGTGATGAAAGAATGTGCATAGATGCTTTATGCTCTATGCTGAATGGTGCTTGTCAGTCCCTTAGCCTGTTTCTTAGTTTTTTTGCTCTGCCATTGCTGCATAACACTCACACTCTCCCATATTGTTACAGCAATTCTAGAGGGGAGAGGTAACATCTATTGTTGCGTTCCACCTGTGGAATTATCTCTGTGGAATCAAACTGATCCATCCTCCCAGACCTCATCTAGACCATGCTCTTACTTTGAACATCCTCACTACACAATGACTACACATTCACCTCCTGTTTACAATGTGGCCCTTTATAACCATGGTGCACTAACAGGCCTGCAATTCTACACTAGTGTCAATATGATCTCTTTTGCAGAGGCTGATGATGACATGCACCTGGTGATGGAGTCTGTTGTGCGCATTCGTTAATCTCCTCTCTGATACCAAGTTGGAGCCCATCCGGCTGCTCCTAGTGAAATAGACGGCGAATCTTTCCACACAGACACAGCAGAATGATGAACATGTGGTCATACTTTCATGCTTCAGCCAGCTGACTAATGGAAGAAGCGCCTCTGGTAATTTGTAACTTGCTTGATGCTGCCCAAGAGCAGTGTCTTACGTCTTGCGCTTGATAATGCGTCGTTTGGTCGACAGGCTGCTCTTTTAGCATTCGTTGCTATTAGGCACCTGACAGTTATCGGACGAGCAGTTTGGGGAGAGAGGGAAGGAGAAGATATCAGGTGCTGCACTAACTGGCTGTGCTGTGAAGTGGAGGTGCGTAATCTGTTGCTGTTTGCAGAAGAAAGCCTGGCAGATGCTTTTATGCCCCTGGAAGGGATCTGAGAGTGGCAGGCTTGAGATTATATTTACCAGAGCCTACACTTGCACTAAGTGCCATGTTTCCCCCCCTTGTCTGAATGGAACTATTGAGGGTTTGAATGAGTCAAAGATTCAGCAGCCATGCTGGGAGTGTGCGGATCAGTGTTTTTATCCATGCTAATCAGTGTGGAATTCAGAGTCTCCTGAAAGGAGGATTTGGGGACTTGAAAGTTGTTGTGTGAACAAACTCTCGGAGGCATCAGCATTACCCGCATTTGTGTATTATGCGTCAAATCAAGCGCCGCTCTCGATTTTCCTTTCTTATGGTTCTCTCTCTCTCTCTCTCTCTCTCTCTCTCTCTCT
>JAGFZM010000024.1:1923533-1930991 GCA_017657215.1 Limnothrissa miodon
ATTAACATCACCTCAAAACCCAACTGGGCTTTAGCAATGATCCAGTCGAGCTGATGCAAACCTGAAAATCCTCCATCTTGCAGGGACAACCTGACTGAAGAGAGACAAAAAGTTGACCTTTCATGTTTGCAGTGAAAAAAAGTGTCCTTGTCCACTTGCAAGTTTGTGGATGTGAATACTGTAGGCTATATATGTGTGTGTAAGGTGTATATACGTTTTACCATATGTACCCCAGCTGTGCTGACAGCATTTAATTTGTGTGTGTGTGTGTGTGTGTGTGTGTGTGTGTGTTCATGCACATGGTACACTAGGCATCTTTTTGTGCCTTCAGGCATTTCAGGTTTTTGACACATTTCAGAGTGGCTTTGGAACCCCTGGCCTGATAAGTCCTTCATTTACTTGCTGATCCGCCTTCATTAAAAAAAAGAATCCAACCAGTCCGGGGACTTGCCAGGCCTGACAATATGAGCTTGTTGTTGGACCTAATTCCTTCTGTTTGTCCTTGAGAAGAAGCTACTGAGCACCTGGGCAGGGCAGCTAGTCTAGGTGAAGCACGGCAGTGTTGCATGCGGGGGCTGGGTAATTACTTGGCCCTTCCCGGGTAGAACACATGGACAAACTGCCTGCACATTCAATTTCACAGCAGAGGTGGAATGGGGGGGATACTGCTGGACAGAACAGGCCAGCTAGCTCTCTGAATCCATGCCAAACACTGGGCAGAGAGCTTATTGCTTCTCATCAGGTCACTGGAGTAGAGAGCGGATTATAAGGTATTCCGTAGCTTTGCATCCAACTACCTATAGCAGGTATAGCATCTCTTTATTCGTTTATTTTGCCCTAAAATGGGCCATCTTCCTGCTCTGTCGTTTCTGTTTCTGAGGGCAAATTGGAACCTCCCTCCCCTGGCCAACTTGCTAAGCCAGTTGTCCTCTCTGGCCTGCCAGTTGGTTTTGAAAAGCAACTGGTTGTTGATTACCAACATTAAATGGTGCAATGACTCCAGCAAGAGTGAGAAGGAGAGAGAGAGGGGGGGGGGGGGGGGAGAAAGAGAAAGAGAGAGGCAAACTGTGGGCATGAGAGAGAGAAAGTGATAAAGAGCGATATGGAGAGAGTGTCTCTGCCATCACAGAATTCCCCCCTAATTAAGTTGTAGATCTTGTTACTGTCTACAGCCTGCTCCAGAAACAAAGCTAATCATCTTGAGTGGCTGCCGAGCCTTGCGGAACAGAGAGGCCAGGTGTTCACGCTTCCCTCCCAGCACCTGCTCACACCCGCCCGCACCTGCCGTCTGGGAGGCAGACAAGACAGCAGCCCCAACGCCTGCGATGGCACTGTGGGTCTCCCAGCCAGCCACACATGTACACTCACACACACACACACACACTCATACACACACACAGTCATGCACACATATATGTCAGACTCTCATCACTTCTGCACTCAGAGGGAGAGAGAGGAGAGAGAGAGAAGGAGAGAGAGAGGAGAAAGAGAAAAAGAGAGAGAAACTCTTGAGAATGAGAAAAGTAAGACAGAGTCAGGAGGAAGATTTTGTAATTCAAAAAGACAACATAGTGATGGTGAGACAGTGACAGACTCTACCAGCTTTTGTGGTCTTAAATTTATTTTTTATTGTTGTGTGTTGCTAGATGTGAAACAGAGCGTGCAAGTGCTTCGTTGCTCGGAGCGTAAAATCTCTCTTACACGCATGGCAGGGATAAAACGCAGCAAGGGGCTTACTGCGGAAGAAGAGCTGTCTGGTTATTGTGTGTGTGTGTGTGTGTGTGTCTAAAGTTTATTTGCGTAAGTATTTGAGTGGGTGTGAATGTGTGTGTAGGTATGTAGGTGTGTGTGTGTGTGAGAGAGAGAGAGAGAGAGAGAGAAAGAGAGAGAGAGAGAGAGAGAAAAGAAAAGTGTGCTTGTTTGTGCGTGAGCGCGTATATGTTTCAGGACTCTACAGCTTCTTTATGTCTTTTGCTGAGTTCCTGCCGAGGACCATTGTTGCCAGATTCTAATCTCCGCGGCAACAGACTCCTGATGAATTTGGTTCACAGGAAGGTCAAGGACAAATTGAGACAGCCCATCCTCCTCCTGTACCAACGCTTCTGGAGTGAGGGAGGAAAAAACAAGAAATTGTGCCGGAGATGAACACTCTTCAAAGAGAGCTGTGAGAGCCGTCCTACACGGCCATGTCCTCTCTCATCTGAGAAAAAGACAAATTTTAAGACTCTTCCTGAAAGCAAGGTCACTGTCACTTAGTCTGCAGTGAATTGTCAGTGCATCTGCTAGAAATCAAGGCTTTGTAAGGCTTTTTGCAGCCTTGAATGAGCAACACAGCAGTTAAGAATTGTACTGAAGAATTGTGTTATGGGCACAAATTTGGTCACTTATAGGCACATATTCGTGTAGTCTAGCCCGGAACAGCTGGAGTAATGATGGTCCTAAGATTACCTTTGTTTCAGGTAGAGACTGGTTTATTAAAAGCTGGTCTATGATCGGCATATTGTAAAATACTTGACAGTGGACATTTTCTCTGGATGATACAGAAAACATAGAAATGCATAAACATTATGTTTGTTTTATATTATTCATTACACTTAAAAATTCAGTACAATTAAAATGTAAGCATGTGTTTTTCTGTGCTGCATTTGTGTGTGTAACACACACACACACACACACACACACACACACACACACACAGACACAGAACCTACGGTAGAACTCTCAATACTGGCCAGGCCAAATAAGTAGGATTGTCTTGAACAAAGATGCCCTTCACCGAGCAGGACTGCCAAAATGCTAATACTGTCAGCATGAATATTAAAAGCAGAATGTTCTGGAAATTAATTATACAACAACCCCCATTTGTGTGTGCGTACATACACACACAAAGAGAGAGAGACGGAGAGAGAGTGTGTGTGAGAGAGAGAGATCTGTCTCTTTTTAAGAGTTCAATTGGAAAAGATATGACAGCATATTTCTGAGTGTTTTTGCAAGTCTCTCTTTGATGTGGAGTAGTGCACCTGAGAGCAGAAGAACTTTCTCTCCCTCTCTTTTCTCTCTCTCTCTCTCTCTCTCTGAGTGTGTGTGTGTGTGTGTGTGTGTGCTTTTGAATTCATTCCTGCTGGTTACCGTAACAGGTTGTGTGTGGTTAGTTCAAAGCATCCACAAGGGTTTTGGTTCTACACTAAACATGTGTTTTTTTCCTGAAAACTACACATAGTCACCCCCAACTGCTATTTACACATTCAAACTCACAAAACAAACATGCTCATCAAACTTCACTTCAACTGTGGGCTTTTTGTCCAGAATGTAGATTTCCCTTTAGATGTTTTTTTTTTTTCTTCTGGAGGTGTGTGGATGGCATCTGAGGATCAACCCTGAAACATGCACGCTGCTCCCCTCACAAACGGCAGTGGCGCTGGCTGCTTTATATGGAAACACCTCATCCTCTCTTCGAGATCCTCAGTGGACCCTGCCTAATTATGCCAAGCATGGGGTTAAAGTGGAGTGGGTGAGGGATGTATGCGGTGTGTGTGTGTGTGTGTGTGTGTGATGTGCTATTGAGAGAGAGAGAGAGAGAGAGAGAGAGAGAGAGGGAGATAGGGAGACAGAGGTCTGAGATACTATTCTAAAGGCAGCGGTGGTGCACTTTGATAAGCGTACGCTGTCACTGTGATTAAATCCGGCCTCAGAGAGTCATGAGGCCTCAGAACATCATTACTAGTAGCAAATACACGGATCACAAGGTTACAGCAATAATGAAGCCACAAAAACCACATGACTTTTTCTACAGTGAGGTGAGGATTTGCGTCCAAAACAAAAGATTAGGTCTCTTTTTTTTTCAAAAGAGAGTGTGTCAGCTGACTATCTCTATGGCAGTGTTCAATTAAACCAACTGGAACTGCCATTGGAATGAAGCGTTCCCATCCTTTAAGGAATGCGCAGGGAGAGATTTCTGAACGGAATGAATCATTTGAAATTCTCCTTTTTCATCCCCCTTGCTGGTGTGCGCAATATCAGCCCCCTCAAATATGGATGTAGCAGGGCCGAGGCACGAACTAACATGGAGCGTCTCAGGAGAATCACACATCTTTCATTCTCAAACATCATAACAGTGTTTTGAAGATCATTCACTTCAGTGGGGGAAAAGCATAGAGCCTATCTCTCTTCAAATGCATTCAAAAGCATTTGAGCTGTTTGTTGTATATATTCTTTCGACACTTGGATTCAGATTTCAAGACTTACACATTTCCTGAGCTGGAAATTGAGCTACAAGATCTCCTCATGAAGTCTTTATTTCCTCTCAGGACTTGGAGGGGGAAAAAGGCCAAACCGTTGCCCTAGTATTGCAGCAGTTGTGTTTGCTCTCACTGCGCTGCTCTGTGCTGCATGCTTTTGTCACGGTAGCTTGAGGATCCAGATATTTGTCATAGTGCTTCTCATTTAAGCCAAGAGATGTTCCATTTCCTGTAGGATCTGCATTCTAATCTATCAGGACAGTCAGATGAGGCAGCCTATTTTGCTCCGGGAGTCAGGTGATTAATCAGGCCCTTTGGGCTCCCTCCTCTTGTTTGCGGTGAGATTGTCTGCCACGCTTCAGCTTGTCCTCCATCACCCCCTCTTCATCACCTCCACGGTATGCCTTCGCCTCCCCCACCTCTCCCAGCACTCTGGAGCACAGCTAGACCATAATCACCACCTTTAACGTGGCCCTCTTTTAAACAATACACAAAAATCTCTGTGACCTCAACCAGGATTTAAACAGACACTTTAGTCTGGCGTTGGTTATGAGTGGCTTTTCATCAATCTGGTATTTTATGGGCATGAAAAGACTATTGGCTGTGATCATGAGTAGTTTTAATTATGCAACCAAATACACGCATTTCATCTTTCCTACAAGGCTGAGGTTGCGAGCGGGATGTAGGGCCACTATGGACGCCCCTCTTTGAATTTCCGCCATTTAGGGAAATTTACTATCATGGCCCAGGATGACAGCCTGGCTCCTGCTTTTTATTCACTTGCAGGACAAAGCAAAAAAAAAAAAAAAAAAAAAAAAAAACTGCCGAAATTGTTTTCCCTCTCGCCCCTCTATCTCCCGCCCTCAATGATTCTAATATAAAGCCAGCCTGCTTCTGCAAATGACGGTGCCCTTGATTTACTTTTTATTGCTGATTCTTGCTTCAGTAATGAAGTTGGGAATGTTATGTCTCTCTCATTACCTTTTCATTAAAGATATGGCTTGAAAATAGGGTTGCCATGGTGATGGCTCCGTGAAAGTCTCTGAGCATTATGTAGAACTACATTGTTTACTCTGCTGCCAGGAGTGATGGCCACAATAGAGGCAGCAACATCTTCTATTCTGACTCTCACTATTAGCTTTTTTCCCTTTCTTTTTTTTCTGGGCTTCTGCCTTTTATGAATCACACAAAGCATCTCGTGGTGATAGAATATTCCGCAGCACTTCTATTTGTTAATGCGGGTAGGTTTCATTAGCTTGCTCTGAAGATGATAACTGACACTCCACACGGCGACAGAAAGCACGGTATTCAGGAGTGGTGAGCACTAATTTACTAGCAGGGGTCACACTGAAATGGCATTCGCTTGCATTGTCTCTCTACTCTCAGCTAATGACCAGCCATTGCCGTTGCTGACGTCAACATCACCTGGCCACCCACAAGTATGTGGAAATCTATTCTCTTTCCCTGACCAAGAAAATGGTGATGGTATTCATGAGCACTTTATTCCAATGGAAACATTTTTTTTCTTGCTCAAAAAAAACAAAACACAGATGTATGCATGTGCAATGCAGCACTATTAGAGTGTGCATGTGTGCGTGAGTGACTTGCTTGTGTGTGTGTGTGTGTGTGTGTGTGTGTGTGTGTCTGTGTCTGTGTGTGTTTTTGTCTGGGGGAGAAAGAGATCCATTACAAGACATAAAAGTAGATCATATAACACATTTCATGTACCGTCCAGTATAAAAATAAATACATTTTAAAAGTCACTCCAAAACCAGCTTAACTTAATGGTGTATTCTAGCATTCTATATGTGACATTCAACATTCACAGTTACAATCACTTCATCATTAATCAGTGAATCAGGCTTTTTGACACCCATCACTATTAAGATTTTCCATGTTTGTAAGGAAAACATGTCTAGATTGCAAGCATGCCCAAGCATGTGTGTTGCACTAGTGTTAAGAAAGCTTTAGACATGGTGTGAGCTGCTTAGTGATCACTACTTATTTATTAGGACCATTTTCCAAACCATTAGCTCCATCACTGCTTCCAACCGTGCTCATATCGCTCGCTTCCGTAGTGGCATGCCACCCAAATCCCATTCAAACCAGACGCCAGCTAAGGCACACAGATGTTCAGTCTCTACTGTCATGTTGACTCCATCTCTGTGCCTCTCACCATCAGCACTGTTGCAAGGAGAGAGGCATGGGTGGATGGGTGGTTAGGTGAATGAATGAATGGATGTAAGAATGGATGCATAGAATGGATGGAATCTATTGATCACAGGGTTAGAAGAATCAGGATCACACACACACACACACATACACACACACACACACAGATCACAGCAGGAGCCGAGTGCTATTCCTGCTAAAGGTGGACACGGGGTGAGATGGGTGATGAGGAGAAGTGATAGAAGGAACTTGACTATAGCCAGTGACTGACCAATGAAATATAAGGCTCTAGCTGCATATGAAATAAACGGCTTGTGTCACTTCTCTAGTACTGACGCAATTCAGTCTAAAGGGAGGCTATGTTTGATATTATATGGTGCAGGATCTATGAATCTGACTACATAGCTGACTAAATGGAAAAAAAGTGTATGCAATGACCTATTACTGTCAGCCACATATCAGCTCCCAAAGAGACAAACAAGGACATGGCTGAAATTGCTCAAGGTTTAAAAAAATTGTGTTTATATGTGTGCAATTGTGTAATGCATTTTTGTAGAGGTGAAAGAGAAAGAAAAAAGGTCATAGGTGTGTGATGTGTGTGATGTATGCTTGTGTGATTTGTGTCTGTGTGCTTGCACGCATGTGTGTGTGTGTGTGTGTGTGTGTGTGTGTGTCAAAGCATACGCTTCAAAGATGGTTCAAGTGGCTTGCTTTTGATTCATGCTGAGATTTCGTTGTGCCTTTAATTGGAACATAATTGTGATTTCCATACGTAATACTGAGATAATGACATCTTCACTGACATCTTGTTGTGTGTGAGGATTTGATAATGAGATTATCTTAGATAACTCCAAACGGCAAAAACATAATGTTTTCTAGCCATGAGGGACTTGAAACACACTCATGGATCAGATATAAAATATTGTACCTGCACTCAACCTGAGAGAATATCTGTTTAATTGAGCCTGTTACCTGAAGACTTCAATGACTGTTGCTGGGCACTACAGAGAAATCTTGAATCCCCCCCCCCCCTTTCTCTCTCTCTCTC
>JAGFZM010000024.1:1939241-1959394 GCA_017657215.1 Limnothrissa miodon
TTTACAGCAATGACCTGGATGAATGAGAATCTTCACATTAAGCCATTGAAATAATGGCAATAAAAGCTCTTCCTAGAAGCCTTGTGACCTACCCCTTCTAACACTGGTGGACCCAAAATGGACCCACCTAACCCCCATAATTGATCTTACTCTTTGACTTTAACATTATGTCTGGCTGCTACTACAGTGTCCAACTAGACCTTTAGAATACCACACATGGCTTGACTATCATGGTTTGACTGTGTGGCTTTTTAAGAATCAGTTTTTGTTTACAGCACCTGCTCTCAGCCTTAGATTATCTTTTAGATTATCTTATAGATGGGTTTTGCATTCATGGTCCATTTGAATTGAAAGCCATGGTTTTGGGTTCGAATAAGGCAATATCCATAACTCAGGTAATACTGGAGAGTAACTTATCCAACGTCTAATGGGTTAATTCTGCCACTTCAGAATTGATATGTTCTTTTTATATGTTTATTAATTTTCATCGGGCACCAGGAACATGTGGTAGTAAAAGCTATGGCCCATCTTAAATTAGAACGAATGAGAATTGCCTTAGGAGGCTCAGAAAGGACATTTTGGAAAATTATTTATATATCATACAGAAAACCTTTTCAGACCATGTATATGATCCTATGGACGTAATCACCCTGACCCTTTTTTTCTTCTTACCTCTTCTATTGTATCTTTTTCTTGTTTTCATTCAAAGGGCGGTTCAAACCACAGAATACTCTATAATATAGGTTTATAATTAGCAATTACTTGCTAGTTTGTGTTTTAGTCTGTATTTTTCTACAGCTATATTGTGACATTTTATCCTTGATGTGCTAATTTAAAAAAATCACATTAACATCCCTTCCAGAGAGACTTGTGGTGAAGCTTCCATTTAATCCCCCCTTCCGTGCTTTGTTTTCACTCAGGAGAAGAAGACTGATTTAGTTTGAAACAGACAATGACCTCAAAGCATTCAAGTACTTTTTTCATGGGCAAGAAAAAGGCATAATTTGCATGCAGGTGACACTCTCCAAGTAAGCGCAGAGAGTGGACTAGATGAATCAGAATGCACATCAACGCTTCCTCAAATGCGGTGACCTAATTAAATTCTCTGTCTCCTGGCTCCAAAGCCCAACTTTCTTATCATTTCCTGTCTCGGCTCACGGCTGTTGATTAGGGTGGCCTCGGTTGTTATCTTAGGGTTAAAGTCAGACTCATCAGAGCTCCCTGTTGTACTGAGGGGCCAGGTTTCACGAAGGTAGGTAACCTTCATAGCAAAAGTCTGTAACAGTGGCACACACTCACCCACCGCCTATTTCCTGCATCGATCTGATTTGATCATCTGTATGGATGTGCAGATGCCCTGAAGGTATTAAGTGAGGAGGATGATGCTGGCAGGATGCGTCCTCTCCTGTGGATGACAAGCATTGGTTATGTAGATCCTCTTACCAGCATCATCTCCTGAAGGCTAACCACAGCGCCTGGGATTCACCAGCGGCACATGAGCACAGCAGCGGTGGCAAGAAAAAAAGCCCATGCAAGTTGAGCTTGAGGAAATGAAGTCATAAATAAGGAATGAGCTGTGTGCCTACTACAAAGCACTATCGACTTAAGGTGAGCGGCTCCTAGACTTAAGCCTACATCAATGTTCCATTTCATTGAGATCATATAGCAGAAATGTAAATGTGATTATATGGCAACCTAAATAAGGACGACTTTTTTTATGACAAGAAATAAAGAATGATCGCACAAGCTATGTAGCCCTGTTCATCTTCGGTATTCTGTTCTGAGAACTGTATTTCTGCTTCAAGTGCCGGATGTCAAGTTCTAGGCACACACGGCAATGATTCCTGCGCTGTGTCTCTCTTCATGATATAAGTTAAGGCAGAGATAAAAGAGTGGTTTACTGTGTACACTCTCCTGCGGAGATGTCTATAGAGCTCGCTGACAAACCTATCTCCTCTCCCGCTCCTTCCATTATGTCAGGTGCCTTATCCTCGGCCACTGAGAGCCGGCGCTGCTCGTTTGATGGAAGCACTCTGCGGCTGGCTATCACACCCCAGTGTTAGGCATCCCTCAGCTTTGTGGGGCATGCAGGAAGGGAAGATGCTTCTCTCCCAGCCTTATCACTGCATGCCAATGGTGTTATCCCAAACGGAACAATGGAGGATACTGTTCTTGTTTGTGAAAGGGAGAGCTGACCTGAAGAAGGAAAAACACTCGGAAAGCCCATGTTTCGCAGGCAGGAGTTAACCATCGTTTTCCTCCACCTCGGGCTCTCTGATACAAACTATAGCAAGATAATGAGGGCATTAGCTATTAGATGTACATTCATGGCTGCCGGGATGAGGGACTGCATTAATTTGAGGGGATCTTTTTTGTAGGGCTCATTTGGGGGCCATCTGTTTTGCCTGAGTCTGTTGTCTGGTGACCCTGTTATCTGACCACTCTAGAGCAGGCTTTTAAAGAAGCAGGGGAGCAGAAACATTGCAGGTCTCTATTCTTTTGGCAGCGCCACGGGGCAACTTTCCCCCATAAGCCCACCCCCCCAACCCCCCCAACCTCCCTCCTTCCCGCATGCTGTCAGGGAGGACTGGACCTCAGTGGGGAGTCTGAGCTGTAGTCCCCCTCCAGAAAAATAAATGCATTCAACTCTGAGACTTCTCGCAAATACTCATCGACGCCATGAGTCCATTGATTCAGCTATACCTCACACACACCTCACATGTGTCCTCACTCTCTCTTTTTCTCTCTCTCTCTCTCACACACACACACACACAAACACACACATGCACACACTCACACACTGTCTTTCTCAGTTTGTTGGGCTACTCTCTGTGACCTTGCATTGCCATGAAGGAACTCCTCCAGGCAACCAGCAGAAACAATAGCACTGAGCCCTTGCATTGGAATAAAGAAAAGAGAGAGTGAGGTGTCATACAAAGGGCTCATTCAAATGACTACACACACACACACACACACACTCACAAACAGAATCAGGCAGTGGTGGGTGATAGGGAAAGCTCCTTAAGACATATTACAAAATGATCTTTTCTATTTTCAGCTACAAATATCCCCATAGAAATGTTCTACTCTTGGCCTCCAAGACAGAGGAGCTCTATTGATTCATTTCGACTTTTTATTATAATGGTAACATACAGTACATTTCATACTGATACAACAGAACAAACTAACCTGGATTAAAGCATTCATTATAAATAAATTCTTGTAGAATGAATCAATGCATACTTGTATATTGCTGTGAACTACTGACCAATATTGTGCAAATGAGGCTGTTAATATTTGAACTCGACTGCCAGTCATCTGGCACCCTTCCTTTCTGTGCTTGTGTCTCTCTGTTTTGATTAGCTGAGAGACTTTAGCACAAGCACAGCCAGCTAGAGGACTATAAGAAGCTATTTGTTAAATATGACAAAGACCGTATGGAATTAGACTGGTTGACGGCGCATAATCTGAAGCATAATCTTGATGTGTTTTTAAGTATGAAACAGCCCAGCACAGGTATGGAAACTCACCTGAAGGAAATGAGAGTGGGGAACACTTGTGTAATTCAAAGGTGTTTCCCTGTCTCAGACTGCAGCTGGGTGCCATGATAGAACTTCAGTCCTCTGCGAGATTTCAGCAAACCTAATTTGTTTCCACTAAAGTATCTGAATTCATTTTTTTTATCTGCATTTTGACATTTTGTTTTGCACACAGACAGTAAAGAAATATCATATTAGTGGGATTTCTGCTATCTGCATGCATAAATCACAGGCTTGGAAATGAAACCACACTGACAAAAGACAGAGATGGATAGATGAATATAAATGCAATCCAGTGTGTGTGTGTGTGTGCATGTGTGTGTGTGTGTCTGTGCGCACTGCACATTAAGGTTCTTTCTCACGAAAAGGGTGTGTCACTCACAGTCAAATATACCTCTGCATACTGAATGATCTTTGCTAAAATAAATGAAGAGCCTGACTATTCACTACATTTCCACCTTCTCTATATTCTGACATATCCGTCCCTTGCCGGCACTCTTGGCTCTGTTCCATATTTTATCAGTTATCATCTTTTTAAATTCCACGGCTCTTGTACCCTGGTCTGTAGATACATGATACATTTTCAGCACAACACTTGTCTGATGTTTACAATCTTTTATTCATTGATTCCGGTCCCTTTGGTCTTGGTTAGCAGTGAGATAGAACTGTCCGCTAAACTAACCCTGGTGACCTGATGCTTTGACTCAAGTGTCTATAGTTCAAATCCCTTCCAATAAATCGAGTTTTGGTCCCAGAGGGCTGGATGACATTTACTCACCCTGAATTATCACTTCCCCAGATGTCACAATGGGTATCTCTCTCTCTCTCTCTCTAGTCTTCTCTTTCCATAACAATATTGTAGATTTGAAATCAGAAAACATATTGGCTTATTTATGTGAGCTAGAAGATGCTACCTTAAAAGAATATGTAATAGAAGTGATTCTTACTGTCTTCTCCAACAAGCACTTTACTCTTTTTTTTGTATTTATATTTCACCAAACCATGATCAGTTCTGCCTTGTGTGTGTGGAACAGAAATAATGTAAGCAGATCTGAAAAGATCCACATCACATTGTAGTCCAGTGTGTTGTATGCAAAACAATTAATGTCATTTACTGGTCATAAAAGTCACAAGAAATGCAGTCATATAAATTGCACAGCATTAATTCTCCAGACAACCATAAATTCCCCAGACAAGATCTAAGGCTAATAGAATAGTTTTGCATTATGGCTAATGATTTCCATTGGAGACCACTGTTTTCTGCTACATCTACAAAATAAAAATGTAGAAACCTCCTGATGAGATATTACACAGTGGTACAGCAAAATGCTCATTAATGTTCCCATTCTGATTCCAATTTCCTCCCCAAAAAAGGAATCCTTTGATGAAGTGGACCTGGAGGGCCCAGTGCTGATTACACACAAACACACAAGATGGCTACTTCAGCCACCATAAGACGCCAGCCTCTTGCAATCAGCTTCCTCGAGCGCCGTTTCCTCTCCCCAAATGCACCTCCACTATAGCCTGCTGCGGCCTAGCTTTTGTATCCAGTTTCATCTCCTTGTCACTCTCCCTGACAGTGACATTTTGTGGTAGATAAGACCCATCAAGTGTCATCTATCATGTTTTGGGGACGAATTGAAAATGCAAACAACAGGGAGAAGTGACCACATCCCAACAGACTGAGACCTTAATCCGAGCAAAAGCGAAGCAAAGCATTGCGATGCTGGCATTAATGATGACTAAGGTGGTAACCCAACCTGACCCTTGTGGATAGGTGCTTAGACCTCTAATTGGCCACCAGTGTCGGCAGGAGATAAACTAAGTTGCCTTGAGAAAAATGAAATGGGGCAACAAATGGAGATTAAAGAGAGTGGCAGAATAACAAGGCCCTGTTTAGCCATTCACAGCGTTTAATCGTGTATTAAAAATCATAGCTTTAAGCCGCCTGACAGATGCTAATGAAGTGATGTTTGCATTTTTGATTCACTGCCCAAAGAAAGATAAGACGTGCTCTCCAAAAAATTCCAGTCCGTCGTCCAAACACAACCATTGAGCTTGTCACCCAAGACATGACGGCTTTTCTTCTAACCCAACAACAAGCAAGCTGATTTGCATATTAATGAGAAACGGCCGATAGGGTGGGTAGATGGGGGTGGAGGGTGGGGGTTTCTAGTATCCTGTGTGTTGTCCTGTCACCTATTGACAATGTCTTCAGATTCTAACAAATTTGGAGCCCTAGGCAAGATATTAGGTGGCGCCCCCTTGCATTGCAGTAAAATCCACTGCTACATTCTCACAAGAAACTAAATAGCCAAATAGCTAAATTGTCACTGAGGTTTGGGTTTGAGGTTTTGCAGGGGTGGGTGTGAGTAACGTTAATAATGTGACCATACATTATGGACATTTTTTTTTTGGCACCATAGACACACCGAATGCATCACATTATTGCAAAGCAACTGATCTTCCATCTACAGCCTAAATAAGGGGGTGGGCAAACCTTTTGACCCATGTGCCACATTGGTTATAAAATTTGAAAAAGGGGCCATGCCAGGAACACATGGATGTAGTGTTTGTGTGAAGCCATTTTATTTCTTAAACAGGTAGTAAAGGCTTATTTATTATTATTTATGCATTTATTAACAGTAGTTTGCGGACATTGAGGGGGAAATGCTAAACAATTTTTAATCATATTACAAACCGGATTCCAAAAAAATTTGGACACTATACAAACCGTGAATAAAAACTGAATGCAATGATGTGGTGGTGCCAACTTCTAATATTTTATTCAGCATATATCACGGAACAAACGTTTAAACTGAGAAAATGTATAATTTTAAGGGAAAAATATGTTGATTCAAAATTTCATGGTGTCAACAAGTCCCAAAAAAGTTAGAACAAGGCCATTTTCACAACTGTGTGGCATCTCCCCTTCTTCTTACAACACTCAGACGTCTGGGGACCGAGGAGACATGAATACATATCATGCTTGCTTGCATGTTCCATGTCAATTAGGCTATAATAAATCTTATCTTCCATATAGTCATAGAGAATTTATGATGCACAAATACTTGGATTTAGGCTATGGGTTTAAAAAGGAATATGGCAACAAACTACACGAGGAGCAAACAGTAGCCTGACACCTGAAATTTCAGTCCAGTGAAGCAGCTAAATGTCGCAAGGCAGTAAAGGCAAAAAACCTGCGCATTCAATCTCATCGGCCATCAACCACGGGATGCACGTTACCTTAAGTAAACTAGTATTACGTCACAAATGTAGGCAAAATAACTGACCATTTGCTGTATGTTGTAAAGGAGCAGTTTGCCATTAACTTTACGTTATAACTTGCTGTAGCTTGCATGCTAAACACCCGCAGAAATACGCGTTGTTATTCACTAGGATAGACAACAGTCTATTAACAGCGACACTTCGCAACTGCGTTGCGTTCTCTCATGTAGCAGGTAAAGACTAATTAGACGAAGGAGGGAGGTGGGGCGCCACAGGAAAGTAATGCATCATTATGATTATTAGCCTACTATAGATTAAGGCATGTGAGATGAGTTTTTTTTATTATTATAAGGCACATTAATACTAACTTGTTTTAAGAATAGTGGAATGTTTGCATTTTTTCCCCTCCGTTTTGTATGGCGCCCCCTGGATGGATTGCGCCCCTAACATTTGCCTATTGCCTAATGGACGAGCCGGCCCTGTGTGTGTGTGTGTGTGTGTGTGTGTGTACACGTGTGCACATTTCTGAACTCTTCAGTGCCTCCCTTGTCCTTCCTTGTCTCTGACATGCTAATTTGTATAATTTGTGTTATCATTTGTGTTTGGACAAATGTTTGACTTGACTTGACTGTGTAAGATCACCCTTACATATCCATATTTCACCCACATAAATCATAATACATCCACAGTTCATCACACTATCAGCATACTATCATCAGGAATGGTGTGTGTGTGTGTGGGGGGGGGGTGGGGGGTGGGGTGCGGGGGGGGGCGGAGGGGGGGGGGGGCTGGGTTCAGACTCATCCCACAGGATGCAGGCTCCAGTACACCCAAAGGGTAAATACACAATTAGCAGCTCAGTTGTACACAGCGGTTAATCTGAGAGGACAGACAGCATCTGTTCAGAGCGCTGCGTTCTGGAGCAGGAGACACTCCTCTTCCATCCAACCCATCTCTCTCTCTCTCTCTCTCTCTCTCTCTCTCTCTCACAGACACACACACACACACAAACACGCTTCCTTCTAACCTGTTTACAGATAAAGCCCGGCGACCGGCGTGTTCCCCTTAATTTTCTCTCAACACAACATGGTTTACAGTTGAAATCAATATTTCTTTTTTCTAATGTTTATCCCAAATTTTGATTTAAATGACTGAACAGCAGTTAAAGGTGTTAAGACCAACTCTATAAGAGTAAATGCCCACATTTTTGTTCCATATTCATTATTAACTAAATGGAGGAAAAAAAAGAGGAAAATTCAGTAAACTGTGCTGGACCACTTGTGAGTGAAAAGCATCATGCAGACATAATCTTCCAGCTCATAGTGCATGTCATTAGCCTCCTAAATTACAAACATCATTACCAGAATTGATTCAAGTTAGCCTCCTGGGGGGCTTCTGTCTGTGCCTCTGCCATGGCAGGGGCTCATTTGAGTGTGGTGTCAATCCTATTTCACAAGTTCAAGCCAACCCGACGGGGGTCTCTTATTGCTCAACCCTCTCCCCAATGAACAGCACACACACGCCCATATGCACACATACACACACACACACATCCTGCAATCCCCACCACATTGCCCCAACACCAGTGACATCACTGCCCCCCTTTCACACACGCACACTTACTCACACACTTATACACACTCACAATCACACACACACACACCATTTCTCTCTGCTGCAGCAGTACAGCCAGTATGACAATGCAGGCCAGAGTGTGAGCATACATGGAGCAGAGGGATGCCACACACTGCCGGCACAACTGCACAATTCCAAAAAACAAAGCATTTACCCAGGATCTTCACAAAGACCATCCATCATGGAGAGCCGGCAGACAGCACAGAACAACAATAGCCTGATCCAGGGCTAGAGACGGGCCACAGATGTACTGGAGGCTGTGCTCTGATGAGGAAAACATACATCTCCCTGCTTGTTATGAGAGAAGGCTGCAAAGTAACAAATAAGAAAATGTTATTTTGTTCTCATAAACATATGTCTGTCTGTTTTTTTATCTTTCCAACAGGAAGGAGGAGAGGGAGAGGGGGAGAGACAAATTGTTGTGTTAGTGACTGTGAGAAGGATCTGACAATGATCTGAAGTGTGAATTGGAGAGGTGAGGTTTATGACAGGCTGATTGACAAATGAAGACATAGCTATGCTGTTGCATGAACTTCAGGTTTCTGCTATGTATAAACTTCCCAGTTCCCAAGGGCACAGCATAGAAGTGGCTACTGCAGACTTTGAACACGAGGCATTTCGTAAGTCTTGGGACATCTCAGAAGAGCACCATCCATAGTTTTGTGTCACTGCCCCTGAGACAAGCTCTGAAGCCTGTCTGTAAATTGTGAGTGTGGAGATAGATGTGTGATAGGGTCATAGGGGTTACCATGAAAAAAATCTTACTCTGTGTCAGATCTTGCGACACACCTCATTTGCAATGCTGTTGCAGATCTCTTCACCTGCCTCTGTGGACAATCCACTTCTCCTTCAATCCCCATTGATGTATGATGTATGCATGTATTGCACACAGAGTAAATTGGAATAGGTATTGAGGGGTATTACTTTCATTTTTATATAATAATTTATGCATATATTCCATTTGTGTGCTTCAAGTTAAGAGGGTGAAAGACCCGGCAGCAAAGAATTGTTGGCACAGATAAAATACTGAATCAGCAGCTCAGAAAAACTTCCATAGCTATCAAAAAGTAAGAGTGCTGAAGAGCATGAGACTCACTAGTTCACTGCAGAAAAGAGGACCCTAGGAATCCATCTGCCACACAGTATAAGCAGCAAAAATATACTGCAATCTCTTCTGTTAAGTCAATTTGGCAAACAGTGTCTTTCCAAATAAATATGACAGAGTATATCATATACTAAGCTCAATGTAATTTCTTTATTGAAAAACCCTTAGCCTGCTGACCTGATTTAGTCATAGGCTATATTTTCTTCAATACAAGAAAAGAGTTTCATTTTACAGATGGATGTTTAAAAATAATGGACTTTTCATTTAATTTCTGTACCATTTCTAAAGAACCAAATCAGTTGAAAATAACGGAATAATTTCATTTTATCTCAATATTTTGAAACTGGTAAAAACAAAAGAATAAAAAGATTAAATGTCTTATTTTGAAGAATGAGACCAAACCACAATTTCTCTGTAGGCAACATAAGGCAAACAATTATTGTGATTTTTCTTGTTATTCAAACAATCAAACACAGTTGGTCTCATGCATGGGCCTGTTATAAGGTGAACAATAGTGTATCTCCAGATCAATATAAGAGCATATAGGGGCCAGTGTCTGCTTGATGAATGAAAAGTGTGAAATGTGATACACTTAATGACACAGAATACACACAGAATGGTGTCTGGCACTGCATGAAGTCCATTGACATGCCTTAGGCTTTCTCTTTTTTTACTTAAACATTCCACTGTCTGACCAATGCAGAGTGGAGTGGGCTGTAGTAGGCTTTTAAATAGCCTAATTGGAGGTTGGATTGTTTAAATCACTTGCCAATTGATGCATGAGCACATTTATAAAATTATAGGCTTAGTTCGTGCCAAAAAAGTGAGTATGTACATATAAATTGGTTTTCTTTTGCAAAACATGTTTTTAGACAAAACAAAAATATTGCATAATATTGCATAATATACCTCATAATTTCAATTTAATAATCAATAAAAGCTAAAGGTGGGGATGAAAGGGATTCTTAGGACATTCAACTGAAGTAACACATTGTAACATATATTGTGTTGTGTGAACAATCAAATATGGTCTAACCTCACAAACTGACAAGTTTTCAAAAACTATACCAAATCCATATCCTTATTTAGGATATAGAGCAGGCTATATCATGTGCTTTTGGCTCTGCTACAGAGTGGTTAAAATGTAGAGGCGAAACAATGGAGGAGTGGTGAATTGGAAAATTCTTACTTTTGACTTTAGAGTAGTCATGGCTTTCGAGTTATAAACCACTTCGGTTGAGTTGAGTCCGCACACCGAAGGCTAATCTCTGGAGAATAGGCTGTGAGTGAATTGGAGAAGAGATACGTGTAGGGGGCGAGGCTGGCTCTCACGGGTTTGTGTCATTGGTTTAAACGACCCAAGACCCCGCCTAGATAAAAAAGAAGAGAGTGGGAGAGATAGAGAGAGCGAGAGCAAGATAAAGAAAAAAAAAACTGAACACCCAACGTTTCTCAGCCACCTTAAAGGCTTGTAAAGAGGGACTACCTACACACCACCTCCTATTTTCCCCAACTCCTCAAAATTATTCGATTTAAACCAGTTTGTTTCGAAAATTGTCTTAGTGTAGGTTACGAAAACACTACCGACGTGTAAAGGATTAAGTTTTTGTCATTAAAAGGTGGAACATTATTTTTAAAAATCAAAATTGCTAGGAAGCATTCTTAAGGGGCGGATGATGGTGTTCGTGGGAGCCTGAAGTCCGGTTCTAAACTTGCAAACAGATCACATATATTCAGGTAAGATTTTACAAGAAATATCCTAAAAGTGAGATGTTCGATTGTTTGTTATTTTCGTTTTGCATAACGTAACGTACCATGTTTGGCGGCATTTCTCATAACGTTAGCTTCATGTAGCCCAGTGCCTCGGCTACTGCCATGTGTTTTCGCTTGACTGCGCCACGAAGAAAAGGAAGGGGAAAGATTGGATGGAACGTTAAGGACATTTTTGACCACGTAAAGCCTCACTGTCACAACATTCAAGCAGAATTACGTTCGAGCGTTATCTTTGTTTGAGAGTAAAAACTATTTTACTTTTAGTATATTTGCAAATGCTCAATTCATTCATCTAGGGCGAGTAAGACGTAGGCGAAATGTTTTCAGAAACCGCATGTGGACGTATCGTGGCTGGAGTGGGTCTTGGGCACGATGGGTGTTCTTCCGTGATGTTCAGTTTTTATGGAATAGCGTCGTCAGAGGCATCTCAGTTTGTACTTTTAAAACATGTTATTGTGATTTAAGATTAACATCATTGCTCGACTATGGTTACAGGAGCAATACATGTGGTAATACATTTGTCCTAATAACTGGCCTGCGTAGGGACGTTACAACAATGAACCATTAGCTACGAGTTCCGAGCTGTTAGCTATGGTGCCCCAAGTTTTTGAGGGCATGCAGGGGGCGGCAACCAACACATGTTCTACCCTAATTTTTTATAGGGCGGAGTTCGAAAATGTGATATTAAAAGTAGCTAGGCTTTAGAACATCACGGTTTCTGTTCACGCGGTTTGTTCGTCTGTTTTGGTTAGTCAACATCTCCCACTTCTATGAAGGTTTGGATGATACACGATAATTACAAATTTACTTTGGCACTTGTCTATGTGTTCATCCAATTTTGGACTGCGTAGCCTTGCTATAGTGTATCCGTTCAAGGCTAGCCTTCTCTCGACTCCTTCACCTCTAGGGATTTTGGCGGCACTGCCAACCATGACTGTCTCAGCACTTGAGATGGAAGAACTATGACCCATATTACGCGTCAGTTTCTTCAAATGAAATAACTGTGAGGCGCAAGCGATTCTGATACATGCCCTGGCAATTATTGAATCACTTACACTTTATACAAGATATGGTATTGTGGATTCATCTGACGTGCCAGCAATCCTATTTATTCCTGAGAGCGCATTAAACCACTTGTATCACTACCTTTTGAAAATCATGAAAAGTGATTTCCCTTTATTTCTTTTTTTCCTCTGGAATCTGATTGATTGATGTTTGTGAGCTGAATGGAGAGTGTCCTTGGAAAGAAGCCTATTGTGTGGGAGTGAGTGTGAGGGAGAGAGAGAGGGTGGGAGAGCAGGCCTGGGGGGATATGCGTAGAACCACAGATGTGTGCAGCTTGGACATCTGCTCTCTCTGCAGCCATTGTCAAGGAAACATTTAAGATGGTGGACATCTCAATACTACAAAGCCTTCTTTTCAGGCAAGGCCCATTAAACGGGGCGGTCTCAAGAGCTGGTGAAGCTTTTGCTCATGACTTGCTAGGGGTACTTTAGGACTTGTACTGTACTTGTCGGGGTCCTCCCACACCTACAGAGAGCCCAGATCTGCCATCCAGTGCCAAATCTCTGAGAAGTGTAAACCACGCATGTTCCACGTTCTCTCTCACACACGGTCCATAAATCCCTAACACACACAGTAGGGGTGGGCGATATAGTCTAAAATTTATACTGCGATATGTTTTGAACCATAGACGGTAGATGATGTATATCACGGTATACTTTGGTATGTAACTTACAGCATAACAGTTTCTTAATGGTTACCATAGCATAAAGTCAATAAGTACAACAGTTGTTTAGTCATCGTTCGGAGTTGTTTATATTGGACTCTTTAATTCACACAGAAGTAAACTGGTAAGCTGCATTTGTGTCAGGCAGTAGCTGTTCAATTTATAGGCTCTTACACAGTTTCGTTGTAAGAATGAAAAGGTGCTATCAATAAGGTGAAGCCACAGGTCAACATTTTTTCACATGGTTGTGGAGACGCAATGAGCCTATCACGGTATGCCGATATGACCCAAAATCTCTATCATTGGCCAAATGCATATTGCATACGGTATATATCGTCTATATTGCCCACCCCTAACACACAGCCATATAAAGGAAGGCAATCATGGCAGTAAAAGTGACAGAAGTACGGTAGGAAAATCACTGAAATTTTATTTAAGTAGTAACCTTTTTTTGGGTGTGTGTGTGTGAGGGACGTTTAGCTAATTGACTTTCCTTTCTGCTAGCTGTACTTTTAACAAAACTTACATAGCTAGCTTTAAAATCTGATTGTCGTCGCTTTTCTAGTGTGTACAGGGGGTCTTTCAGATTCTCCTGCGCTATTTATCTAGCTACAATAAACTACAGTTTCAACATGGCCCAACTGTGTTAAGCACTAGGTGACTTCCCAATAGATGTACATTTCTGCCCTTTTATCACTTAGGCTGCTAGATGGGTGTCTGGCAGAAGTTTAAACAAATCTAAAATGATTGTGTCGAACTGAAATCTGAGTAAAGTGGAATGACTCTTTGCCAGGTTGGTTAAGTTTAATTTGAGTACTTCCATTGTCCTGCTTGTGGCCACAACTGGTGGTGCTGACATTTACCCAAAGACTAAGGCAGTCAAAAGGAACCTCTGTTAGCCCCTACAATATTTATGGCCATCATGCACTATCCCACTGCATACCCCACAGACCCCCTCTTTGCTCCCCTCTTTAAGAGCATAGAGCCTGCAAAGACCCCTGTTAAAACCTTCTCTCATTGCAGTCATTAGGGTAGGATTTATGAGGACTTCCACCCTGACTATTCGCCGGCACCTTTGACATGAGAGCTGGGCTGGAAGAGAGAAGGGGCTCAGGGACAAAGTTTAGGGCTGGTGTTGTATGATGCTTGTCTAAGAAAGGAAAGTGCTAAACATGCCCTCTGCATGCTCCCTCCCATCCCCCCCCTTTTCCACTTCACCGCTGCACTTCCCGCCCAAAGGAGGAACTCTCAACAGAATGAGCCAAGCTCCTTCTGTGGTCAGTGATGGAGAGGAGAGAAGAATGCCTGTTTTCCTCATGGCAGACAGAGCGTGGGCTTAATTGCCCTGGTCAGGGTTGGTCATGTTGAGCTGACCTGGATCCTGAGCATTGTGGATAAGTGCACACTGTGTGTGTGAGTGTGAGATTTTTTTGTGCACTGTGTCTGACTCGTTTAAAACTGGGTTGTGTCTGGAGGAGTCATCCTCTTTACTTTAGGCGTGTTGTCGGCTTGGCAGACAGCTAGGAGTGCTCTCGGGGGAAGGCTTATTAAAAATAAAAGGGGGAGGACTACAAATTGGAAATAGAAAAATTAAGCCAACATTGTGATTGCACTATTAATTCTTGTCTCCCATGTTTTTATCGGTTTATAACAGGAATGGGGGTCAATTTCAATATATGATTTAATAGGTCTTTGTAGACCGGAGGACCTTGCGTGCACACCCTCCTATCTGGTGATCAGACCAAGTGTTTGGAAAGATTGTTGTATTAGTTGACTGAATGTCATACTTGTCAGAAGCTATGCTTTGTGTTTTTTAGCCTTGTGTTTTTGGAGGGGAAGTGGTCTAGCTAATTTTGCTCTAATGCTTCTTTGATTACACTCGGGTTAGAGTGGGGCAGCGAGCAAACTCCACCATCCTGCCTATAACACCCTTACTGCCTGGGTGAAACGCTGTGCGGGAGGGGAAAGAGGGGAAGTTGTTTTCCACGGAGACTAGTCCTTCCTGGCAGCGGCTTCTGGGAAACATTGGGGCGGAGATTTTGGGGTGGGGGTGGCGGGGGCTGGTTGTTGTGTCAGTCAGTCCCGCACAGCTGTCCTGCTCTGAAGACAGAGACTTGAACCAATGTATTTTTCCCCTTCAGGATCTTGGCAAGGTCTGTTCTGATTGTTTCTGCCAAATGTGACTGCATTTGCTGTGGAACTTCTCTTCAATTACAAAGATAAATGACCAAAGACTAATCGCAACAATTTAAGAGATGTTGAGGGGAAAAAATAGTAGTCTAATGAAGCTATTCCAACTTTGCCTTTTTTTGCAACCTCATAATTGCATGAACTTGAATTTGTTTGAATTTGCTGAATCCTGTGGCTACTGTGTAGCCTATTATCTGTCTGATCAGGCAGAAGGAAACAAGGAACTGTGCTGTCAGCTAGCCACAGAGTAAAAAAAAAACATGATGGTTTCTTCAACAGATGAACATGATAAAAGTTGTAGTTGTTTCCTCTTGTGATTCAAAGGTTTTTCATTTAGTTAGCGCTGGCAGTCTTCCATTTGATTGCTGCTGTGATGCTATTTCCTCCTGTGTTTGATTTCATTGGGCATGGCAGGAAGGAGACGTATGCCAGGGAATACGGAGGAGAGGAGTAATTGCATCTCTGAATGTATCTGCGGCGGGAGCCGGCAGAGTAGTGTGTGATCAGGTGGAGGGAGAAAAGGAGAGGCAGAGCTTATCTTGCAGCTGGAGCCCCAGAAAGCCTTGGGAGAGTGAAGGGAAAAGCAGGAGACGATTGAGAGAGAGAGAGGGGAATAGAGCGTGGAAGAGAGGGGGGTGGGGGGACCAAGAGGGCTGACACCTCAGGGAGTTCTTTATGTAGCGCACGCTTAAGAGATGGAGACTAGGTCAAGAACTACAAATGTTTTGCCATCGCACTCACATGTGCTAATTGGATATGAATGAATAATGAATCGAAACCTTTTAAAAGTGTTAGGCCTACTGCTGTAGCTTAACCTGTAATCAATTAGCTTACTGTAGTCAGTGTTAATGTGTGTTTTACTATGCGTTCATGAGAGTGTGCCATACATGAGCTGGGGGGGGGGGGGTGTTTTTTGTTTTTTGTATCATTAAAACCTTTTATCCTAAATTGCATATATCCTAAATTGCATATAGAATATAGCTATCTACATACCTAGCTAGGTAGCTAGCTACATAAACTTTATTTATCCAAATTAAGATTTAATCTTTCAATGGCTGTCTACCTAGGTAGCGAGGGAGTAAAACAGTAAAGAAATGATACTGAGACTTTTATTTGTTTCAATAATAATAATTTAATAAGTTGATATCAATTTTTTTAAGGACTGTTAATTGCTGTGCTCTGTGAATAGCGGTTACATAATTCACCAAGGGTTTCTCACAGACAAATCACAAAAGGTTTTCAGAAATTTTAAAGGGAGGAAAATGTTCTTTTGGGACATTGTTGCTAAAGTGCTTAATTGTATATGACTGTGTTCAAAAGAACAGAGTTGAGTGAAATGCCATTATAAGAGATCATGGGCTGCAGAGGGAGGGATCCTTTTAAATAATATCAGCTTATGTGGGGGCTGCCAGCTTTTCATTTTTTTACCATTCTACCTTTTTTTCCCCTCTGCAATCCCCCTTTTCTGTGGGTAACTCTTGTGAAGATGTTTGGTTGACACAGATGTGTTTAGCACTCTCTCAAGGTTAAATGTGTGACACTTAGGCTCTTAGATGAGATTGATTTACTTCATTTCACTCCAAGTAATGCGCTGGAATGAAAAGTGGAGTATGTTTTTACTGATGAGGGTTTGTGTGTGTGTGTGGGTGGCTGCGTGCGCTTGTGTACGTGCAGTGTAGTGTTTGTGTGCAGGTGTTTGTGAGTGACATTAATATGAAATAAGTGCCTAACTTTTTGCTAATGTTGATGTCTTTTGTGTACACTCTCCAAATATGGTGCAGATGATTGTTGACATGGTGGTTGTTTGGGAAGTGATGGGGAGGGTGTAGGAGAAGGCCTTGCCTCTAGAGGTTTATCTGCCCCTTCTCTCTGGAAATGTTTATTCCCTGCTCCACCCATCAGCACTCTTTCTCTGGAATGGAGCAGGAATGGAGCTTGGAGGGCTTTGCTTGGGCAGGAGAGCACATCCAGGGAATAAACATCTTTACCTGCTCCCCCACCCCACCCCCTGGGCGCTATGCACATTCCAAAAAACAAACAAACATGGTGGAGCATTATGGTGCTGATGGCTTTTGCCGTCACTTGTTTTCAGGTATTTATTCTAGTTGTCTCTTTGGGAAAGGCTGAGAGGGAGAGGAAGGGGTGGGAGGGGCAAAATGCATGTCTGTTTCCAAGCGCTGTCTGTTCGCCTGTTGAACGAGGGGAAGGAGATGGACAGGCGGAAAATGAATAACATGCAAATGAGCCTGCAGGTGTGGGACGCTACATCTCGTGCCTGGTTTCTGCTTGCTTGCAGCCCTCCACACACGTACAGACATTCTAGCTGATACACACACAGTAGCATACACACAGCCATGAGGGAGAAATGGCTAAACAAAATTTGCTTTGAAATATAATGTAGTGGTGTTGTTCCTAGCCGCCATGTCTTCATCACTTTCGAGGGGAGTGTTTGCCTGATCCTTGCCCAGTTGCCTGTCAGTGTACATGCATGATTTATTCAACTTTAAATAGCATTATCTGGGTATCTTAACACTGAGAGAGGTCTAGTTTGCTTCGATTTAAGCCATATTCCGATGTGTACATGAATTTTGGAAGATAGACTTTAGTTGGACCAAGGCATTGGGTTTTCTTTTAGTGTATGTAAACATGCTGAATGTGAGTTGAAACTGGTCTCCCTCTGGTCTTCATGGGCCCTTACATGCCTCAGACACAGCTGGCCTGAAAGCCCCTCACCCCATACATGCCCTAAACCTTATGTAATGTCTCCAAACATTTGTGCTGGATCAGAGGAAGTCAGGCGTGCCAGAACCGTACAGCTCGCTTGCTCGCTTGCTCCCCAGCCTACTGCTCTGACCGTGAATGGGGGGAGGGGGACAGATGGCGGTCCACGTTCCCAGGAACCGGGAGAATGCAGGAGAGAGGAGGAGGAGGTGTGTGTGTGAGTGAGTGTGAGAGGGAGGGAGGGAGAGAGAGAGAGAGAGAGAGACTTTGGACCTGTAGAATGGCATGCTCATGGCCAGCTGAACAGTGTCGGGAGAGGTGGGTATAGCGCTTGAGACGGAAGAGACTGAAGCACTGTCTGTCATTAAGCATGACTGCAGCCATGTCTACCCAGCTAGTGCTGCCTCGCCAACAAGACCCAGGAGACCAGCCTGCTCTGCTCTGCTCACCATGGGCATTGTTTGTGTGTTATTTTCTCCCTGCTGCATCATTATGTGGAATGCTTTTTTTGGGCGCATTCTCTCCGGAGTCCCTGCCCGAGGCGCCCCAGGGCGGAAATGGGCCAGATCCTTGAGCTGAATGCTCCCCCCACCCCCCCCTTATTTTTTTTTTTTCAAAGTGCTTGGGAGCAAAAGCATGCTCTCTGTCATTGGACCCACAGAGAGCTGGTGACCTTGTGCCTCTCTCTGGAAAAACAAATGGGCTATTATCATTAGCCGTGGCCGACGGCACCGCAAACTCCACTGCCACTGGAGCTAGCGGCTGTCAGCAGTGGCATGGGGTTCAGGGGAAGGGCCAACGATGCAAGATCCTGGCAGGCAGGCATTGAGAGACAGCATGTCTCACAGCACCTTACAGGTGAAGGCTGTGTGGCCAGGTGAAGAAAGGGTGATGAATGAGAGATGGCCGATAAACGACAAGAGCCAGAGGCCCACTCGTCCTCTCCTGGTTTGGAGACTTAATGAAGGAGGCTTCTGCAGGCAAAGCCCAGCGCTCACCTGCCACTCCCTCCCAGACCTGGGCTGATGTGCCTCCCGTCTCACAAACAGGAAAACCACTAGAGGACGGTAAAAAGGGTGTTTGAGAGGAAACCGCTTGTGTCAGTGTCTGAATTTGGCATTTGGCAAGATGACTGACTGACTGACTGATGGAGGTCATTATCGTGTTTGTCCGAAGTCATGTCGCGCTCATCAGATAGTCTGCTGGGATCATTAGATTGGAGAGACTTGGGCTGTCTATTGCGAGGAATCTATTGTGTGTGTGTGTGTGTGTGTGAGGGTGAGATTGAAGCGCCAACAAGCTTTCATGGACACACAAGTCAAAGGAAATCATCATTGACGCAGTTAACCTCAGCAGGGCCATCTCTATTTAAGTTCTCTCATGGACAGTATTGACTGTTTAGTTAGGGCGCGGGCATTGTGTTGGAAGCCCAGTGCAGGGGCATGGAGAGGGCCAGTGGCCTGTGTGTGTGTGTGTGAGCGAGGGTAGGTGGGGGACGTGTTTGGGAAAGCGCAGACAATGTGCCATCTGCACGCGGCAGGGAGCGCTAGCCACACCGGCGCACTGCTGGGAGCAACTATTGCATTGTTATTAAACGGCCGCTACCACACTGGCAGCCATATTAAAGCCAAGACGCCTGGCCTGAGACGAAAGGATGGGAGGAAGGGAGAGGCGGAGCGAGGGAGGGAGGAATAGGAAAGGAGAAAATGAGTGGGCCGTGGAGGGTGAACAGAGAATGACATCCAAAAAACAACTTTTTTTTTTTCCTGCAGGACAATATCTGCAGCTGTGGTATCCAAGATGAAAATGTGCCACGGAGATATTGTAGAAAAGACCAATAGCAATCCAGTGTGTGTGTGTCTCTCCTCCGCCCCCCCGCCCCCCCCATTTCGCTGTCTCACTTTTTCTTTCTCCCACTCTTCTACTGGAGCTGTGTCTTCAGCCAGCCTGAATGATCTAGAGACTCAGGAGTATGAGCACAGAGTGTGAAATGTGTGTGCATGTGTGTTTTGAATGTGTAAGCCCAGTGGGGGATGTGTTTGTGTATTTTGTAAACCCAGCGGGGTGGATGGGTGTGTGCGTGTGTTTGCTCGCTGTAAACTTCGAGGTGTGTTTTTTTTTTTTTTTAAGGTGAAGCTCAGCTGCGTTCTGTGAGCCTTGGCCACCACTGCACTTTTTACCATCTCCCCTGGCCCCCCCCCCCCCCCCCCCCCCCCCCCCCCCCCCACCCCCC
>JAGFZM010000024.1:1974219-1996719 GCA_017657215.1 Limnothrissa miodon
ACACACACACACACACACACACACACACACACACACACACTAACCACCCCTTTAGAGGAATGAGCCCTGCTGAGGCCTCATCTTTAGAACTTTTTAAAGCGCTTCCATGGGACGTGTTTCTCCAGTCCGCTCAAAGAGCCACTGATGATTAACAAGGCCCCTGTTGGGATAATTAGAAATTAACTGTATTCAACAGGTTGTCTAATACATGCACAAAGGCTCACACACTCGTGCGGTCTCAGACACACACACGTACTCACTTGAGTAGCTAGGCCCCCAGAGATGTGTTCTACATATGGAGAAGTGGTGATGAGCTTAGAGGCTTCTCCCTCTTTCTATTTGACTATGGCTTTGACTGTTCTCCAAATCACACACACTCACTCACACACCACCAACCATCAGAAACCCAAAATGGCTCGATTGTCTGAGTCTTTGTAAAGATCCTCCTTCTTGTCTGTAGTGCCGTTTTTATTTAGTTTGACTGCTGAATGGCGCCAGTAACCTCGCCTCAAGCACGCTTCGCTTTTGGCGTCTCCAAAACCCCCCTTCCCACTCGCTCCCTGGTCTGCGTATGGACTGTGTGGCCCGCCCCTCTCCCCCTCCCATCATGTTTCGCTCTCTGGAGAAGAAAGCTGGGGGGTTAGCCTACTCAATGTCATGTGACCCAGGCCAGGGCTAGCATGTGATTTGCACACTTAACCGTGTGGCCCCTGTTGAAATGGGAGGTCCAACCTCTCTTTCCAGTGCTGTTCTTTAAGGGGTGGGGGCGCCACCTCTCCCGAATGAGCAGCAGAGCAAATGTGTTCTGTGCCCAGCGCAAATTGTGGGGTCAAACTTGGGACATTTCTTGATTTGAACTGGACCAAGGAGAAGTGGAAAGTCGGGATTGTGGAGAATGGAGCTGCCAGGCCCTGCCCAGCCCCTGTTCCAATACTGCTCGGTGCGTTCCCCCTCCCCCAAAGACCTCTCTTGGCAAACTGCACTTGCACATGCACACACTGTTGTGAAAACACCAGTTAATTTTGACCCTCACACCAAAATGTATGATTTTCCATTTCAGTGGAAAACATAGTTTTTCTTTTAGACTCACAATATGTGCACAATATGTAATGTCAGAGGCTCTGCCTTTACACTGCTAATGGCACAGCTTTATTCTCAGGAGTACTTCTAGCAATTAACACAAGAACCCACACACTCAGTGTTTGTGTGTGTGTGTGTGTGTGTGTGTGTGTGGGAAAAATTCGCCGTCTTGACTTGGAAGTCTGAAATGAGCACATCTGTGCTAGGAGGGGAGCTGGAGACATGCAGAGAAGGGCTCCAAAGAAAACTGGCCCATCCACCCTGTCGCTGTCAAACTGGGAAGGCTCTGTGTGTGTGTGTGTGTGTGTGTGTGTGTGTGTGTGTACGTTTTTGTGTGTGTGCGCGCTTTTGTGTGTCTTTTGCTGGTCTGGACTTTATCAGCACTTTGTTTGGTTTGGCCCTGAACCAGTGCAAGCTGAAGAGCTGAAACGGGGCCTTCTCTGCCATATATTTGTGTGTGTGTGATCGTTCAAAAATATATAATAGCTTTTGTCTTTCGGTTCAGTTATTGACTGAGTGTTTGTTATTGATAGTTTTTGGTTATTTTTTTATTTTGATTAATTGATTAGTAGGTGATGTGAGGAAAGCCTTTTTTAAGTTTACCATATTTTGAATATGTACATCATTGTTCATTCACATTAATGACTTGTCAATGTAATGAATAATTTTGACATGTCATTTTCATTGTGATTCCTTGTGTGTGGTAATGTAGAGTTCATGTGTGGGCAGGCATATCTAGCACACGAGTACACAAGCTTGTCTGGTGAAACAGGAAGCTGTGAATCACTCCAGCTCATCCTGTGAAGGCTCAGAGGAACTGCTCTCCAGGCTTTGGCCACCAGAGTCCCTCTGTCAGCCTATGGATCCAGGACCCCAACAGTCTCAGAACCAGTGATTGACGGGGTCAGGGCTGCTCTCAATATCTGCTGATTAGGAGAGTTTATCACATGGTCAAAAGGGAAGTAAGAAAGAAAAACTAGTGAGTGAGGGGTGTGTTTGTGTGAGAATGAGAGAGAGAGAGAGAGACCTGGCCCATATCAAGGACAGTACCTGACCTGTATGCGAGTTCAGTGGTGGGACTCTTATCAGGAGTCCATTAGGAGTGACTCATTACCTTTTTCCAAGGTCTGTATGTTTGAGCGACAGCTCACCAGGGTAAGCTGATATTTTTAGCCTCCCGCGCTCCTTCTCTCTGCTGTCTTAGCTCTTCCTGTTTTCCCCCGCAAAGCTGCTGGTGTTTTGGCTCCTCGCTGAAAGATTTAGCTCGGCAGGAACAAAGCAGGCTGAGTGGGCAGAACAGACTCCATTGTTTGAACAGGGGAGGGAGGGGGGGCCTGAACGAGAGCTACGAAGCCTCTCTAATATTAGCCATAATGATCACCACTGAAAAAACACACATGCATTTTTGTTTCTGAGACTCTGGGGGTTAGATCTGTGAAGGGGGAACCTAATAGTGGGGATGTCGGGAGTGCTGCTGTTGCAGGGGGGATGGGTGAGATGTCGCGCTGACAGGCCCGGACTGAAGTGTGGTCTGGCCGTGCATAGCGGCCATTGTGTGGAGTGGGCTTGGTGTGGCTAAGCCTGTCAAAAGCTGTTGCCATGACGGGGAGCATCTGGTGGAAGTGCTGGGACGTGTCCTCCAGAGCTCCTCCTGTGGGGTTGGGGTCACACAGGCATTCAGATTCCCACCAAGCCACCGACTCCAGCCCGCTGAAGCAACGCTAGGGCTGCGTGTGGCTTATCGAAATTCTGCTTAACGCAGCTTATCCCCGCCTGCACTGCACGGCCTGTTTGCTTGCGTTCCTCAATTTGCTTCTTGGGGTTAGAAATGCCACAGAAGCTAAATGAACACAGTGCCGTCGCCTCGACGCCTGCCGTGAAGTTTTCCTGCCTCTTCCACGAGTTCCTCGCCAACCAAAAATGAATCACAAGCTGAATGTCAAGGAATGAATAATTGATTGACTTAATCTTTGGAAGTCAATCGACACAGTGCGCATCAGAAACGTCTGCCCTCCTCCTCCTCCTCCTCCTGCACTTCCAAAGGTAAGGGCTCTCATTTTGGAGGAGGCACTGAGGAGGTGTCTAAATGTCTGTCTGTGCCAGCCAGGGAAATCACAGCAGGTTCCTGGCCTGACCTTTTCAATTATTTACACCCACAAATGATGCTTTTGACAGGTTTGCAAAGTGCTCACACTATACACACACACACACACACACACACACACTTGTGTTTGCGAGGCGCACACACTCTTCTAGTTCACAGGCTCTTACAGTATTATAGAAACACACACACCATTATAGAAACGTTAATCAAACATTTTAATCCAATGATATTTTTTCCCCCCTCCCTCTCTTACCCCTTAAGGGACTATGATGGGGGACTGTATGACTTAAACAGTTTGGCCTGCAGCTGCGCAGTCTTCAGAGGGCTAAGTGTGTGTCTGACCCAGAGCTGGTCAGCAGTGGAGGGAGGGAGAAAGTGTGCGCAATCAGTCCCCACTAATTAGCCTCCGAAGGGGGACGCTCCCCTATACATCTGCTTACCAAACCAAATTATGCCTCTCCTGCTTCAGCAAGCCCAATTAATCACATCAGAGAGTGTTTAGTGTGTCTCTCTCTCTTTCTCTTTCCCTTTCCCTTTCCCTGCTGGAAGATTGATTGCAGAACAGCAGTATTATCTTTGCACTTCATCATGTTACAAGACGTTTTACCATATTAATCCAATTTGACTTTAGGGCCCAGTTCTCGGTACCAGCTTTCACCTGCAGTGCTTGCCTTTGGCTGATAGGGGGCACTAAAAGCTTTTCCAGACATCAGTGGCATAGGCAGATGCTCACAAGCTGATGTGAGCAAGGGTCAAGGATGTATCTCACCATGTCACACACACCAAAGAATGGAATGCTCAGAACAGCTTGTTATTTCTCTCAAGCTCTCCTCTGGGCTGTGAGTGAGCAGGGGACTCTTCTGCGGTCAGAGCTAGGCACAGATTTGGCGCTGGGGTTGACCCCCTAAAGGTTGGCAGTCCCTTCATTGAACAAGGCCTGTTGGTCTGAGCTCAGATCTCAGTCAGCTGACCCGAGCCGATACGCAAGGCAGCCTGCTGGTCTTGTGCTTTGGATGACAGTGGAGACACATGGGAATCGCATAACACGCAGACCTCCAGGCATCTACGGTTTCAGCTCCTCTGCGTTGTCCTGTCTCACTGCTAGTTTACATTTGGGTTATGTCTGCAGATGATGTTTTCTTGGGATTGGAGTGAGCAACCCCCCCCCGAGTTGCTTATGTCTCCTCCTATTCTCACACTACAGAGTCTGTTTTTCCAAAGCCTCTTTTGTATTATATGTTTCAACTGATCAAAGAATCACTATTTTAGACATAGCCTGCGGGTCAAAGAGGGTCAGAGGTCAAAGTGCACTCTCATGATGATAACAAAATCACATTTACAGGGTATTTGTTTTTAGAAGATGTATAGTTTTTGCTTTTTAACCATTTCTGTTGAGAGTATATGCAGCATGTATCCCCGCAAGAGCCTTATATTTTAATCAAGAATAAACCAAGAGTAAATACACAGGATAAATAGGATGAACTACATTTTTGGCACTAAAAGACTAACATATCTAGGTGTGAACATGCATTGAGACTTTCAGAATGTACTTTATCTCCTCTATCTATTGCATCCCAAAGGGTGTGTGGGTGTCATTTTGGTCTGCATTCCTGCCACTTTTGTACATGTCTAGTACAAAATTCATACATCCTAATAGCAGCACACAATCATGTAGTACAAATTGTTTAGCACAAAGTTTTTGTGTGTGTGTGTGTGTGTGTGTGTATTTGGTCTGATCTCACCCCAGTGTCGCGGGTTAGCACTGGCCCATTGCACTGTGTGAGGACACTGTGCGGCTGGAGCAACCGATTAATCACACTGATAACAGGAGAAGCTGTTTTCATTTTTTCTCTCTCTTTCCTGTCTGTCTTCCTTTCTCTGCCTCCCCCTTCTCATTCTGTTTCTCTCTCTCTTTGTGTGCCTCTACGTAAGTATTTTTTGGCAGACACTAGTGGAACACCCATTATTAGGACCACCTCAGCACTTCTGTGTTCTAGCGCTCTCTCTCTCTCACACACACACACACCTCCCCCCTCCAACCCTCACACTCTCCTCTGGTATTTTGTCAGTGTTCCTCTGTTTTGTTCAGACCAGCAGGAGTCTATGTTGTTTGTTTTTCTGACGGGAGTATGGTCACGATGAACCCTAGTGTTTGTGATGAGTTTATTAGTTCTGGACTGTGTGTGTGATCAGCAGAATCTGCTCTGTGCTCTTAGGAGGTTCAGGGCAGAGAAAGTAAGGGGGTGGGGATCAGAGGGTGGTTTTCTGCAATCGATTGGTCATTGATCGCCTGCTGCTGCCTTTTCAGAACAAACCGAGTAGTGTGTGTAGGTTTTTTTTTTTTTTTTAACTGTATTGTGTATTGTATTGGGCAGAGGGTGTGGCTCACACATGACTAGATGTCGGCCTGGTGTCCACATATTTGTGTGTGTGTGTGTGTGTGTGTGTGTGTGTGTGTGTGTGTGTGTGGTCTGTGTGAATTTGCCCCACCTTTTTGTCAATCATTACCTCATGGAAGGATGTCGGTCACATCTGGATTTATACCTGCCAGGCCACTTGAATCAATAAAGCATTGTGAGCTGTTCTCATCCCAATCATATCATTTACTATTCAGTGGCTTTAGGCCTTTAACCCACATTTTTTCGCCAGAGCTTGGGAACAGTCTTGTGCTCTTGAGAAGCTTTTACCTCCCCCTGTTGGCTACATTAGGTCATTGCAGCCGAGTTCTTGGTGTTCGCTGTCAGGGATTGGTTTTCTTATATTTCCCTCAACTATTTTACAGATACCTGTGAAGTACAGTATTTACTCGGTCTTTGATCGGATTTTGTTACTTTGTGACTTTTTTTTTTTTACTCTGTTGATTACCTCTATTGTCAATAGGCTACTCAATAAAATCATAACATAAAAGTGATGGAGAACAATGGACATCTGAACAGGACCTTTCATGAACCTTAATGTTCAGTCAGGAACTTGCTCTGTCATGTTCTCCTTTAAGGGGCTATTTTATCATGGTCTTGACCTATGGTCAGACTGCCTCAGAAAGCTGTCCAGAGAGCATTTCAGTAGAGTCAAGTGCTTGGAGGGCTGTTTCTGTGGTAGCTCCCATCACAGAGTGGAGTGGAGAGTGATACCTCACCCTTGGGGAAAGGGCATATGCCGGTTTTTGGAATGAAATTTCAATAAGCTCCTAATTAATGCCTGGTTAAAAATCTAATTATAATCAGGCGGTTATACCTTCCAGCTAATCAAGCTCTTCCCTCTGGCTAATTGGTGCTGAAGTGGAGAGAGAGTCTGACACATGATCGCCTGAGTGGGTTAAAAAGTGAGCTAGTGCTAACCTTATGTTTGATATGCCCTGCCTGACTGATTAGAGAACCTGCGTCTGTCGCACAGCTCTCATTGGCCTCTGTGTGTGTGTGTGTGTACGTGTGTGTGAGTGAAGGAGGGTAGATGAACCCAGTATTTGAATAATGGGGAATAGTGAGAGACAAGTGTTGAGAGCTTGGATGTTCCATTGTCAATCAAAATGTTATTGTCTAAGAGCTGTGTGTTTTGTGCTCTACCCCCCCATTGAGTTTTACCGTACAGTTTTTCCACTTGCATATTTGGTCACATTAAATGGTCCAGTCACATTAAATGTCAGTGAGTTTGTTTACTTCTCTGGCAAAATGTCCGTGCGTGAGATTTTCAATGGTTGTGTATGTGTGTCTGTTGTAGGTGCGGTGTGGCGTTATGCCCCGTGGAGACTGCTGCTCTCTGCGTTAGGACCCTGAAGAAAAGCTTTTTGCGTGCAGCAGCAAGACAGAGAGGCCCGCTATGGCCCTGACCGACAAACACAAAGTTAAACGGCAGAGACTGGACAGGATCTGTGAAGGTAAGGGATCCTTTTTGTTCTGTCTCTTTTTCTATCCATCTCTCTTTCTTTTCTCTCTCTTTGCATGCATGCACCCTCTGTAGTTTTATCCTCTTTCTGATACTGGTTTATTCTCTGTCTGTCTGTCTGCTTCTTCACAAGTGCTCTGGCTGTGTCCTATCAGACAATGATCATATTCAGAACAGATGGCTCCAGCATTCTGCAGGGAATACTGAAATAATCTTACAGGACCTAATCCTGATCATTCTCAGAGAACTTCTACAGTATGTGTCAAATGCCTAGAAACAGATGTGCTCTTGGTTGGCGGTCAGAACGATGGCTACATCGCTTGGTTGGGTGAGCATTTTATTACGCCATAGATTATCACTGATCAATCAGTCATGGTGCGTATTGACTAGCACTGACTAAAGTTAAAATAGGTTATGAAGAAGTGGTAATGTTGTGATTGATTTATTGACCATTGATTGTCAATGGAGTGCTGCAATTTAAAACGGCATAATCAGATCTTTGAGGTCTACTCAGTTATTGATTGGCAGCATAATTAACATGTGCTGATAAGCTTATTTGGTGTTATGGTTTTCTTTTTATTTGTATTCAAACATATGCAGCCAGATGCAGTCCTACCTGCAGCCCTGACGATACAGTATGAGGTGCACGCTTCACTGCAATGATGTCACTACGTTTTCATGCTTGCCTGACCTACACACACTCACTAACTCACACACTGGTTCTCCCTGCCCTACATTTGGCCTTCCTGCTGGTTCTTTGTAGGTTCTGATCAAGTTTGGCACACAGCAAACCTGTGTCTGTGTGTGTGTGTGTGTGTGTGTGTGTGTGTGTGTGTGTGTGTGTGTGCGCGCGTGTGTGTGTGTGAGAGTGTGATGGTACTATACACCCTTTTGAGCAGTTGAGCAGCAAGTGGCACCTCCTCACCATGGCAGGCAGCTTGCCAGATTCACTGTGTCAAAGGGGCTCTTTCTGTGTGTGTGTGTGTGTGTGCGCGCGCACGTGAGGGCATGTATGCACAAAACACTGACCTCAGAACTGTATAGCCACCACAAAACTGTGCAAATTACCCAAATTTGGACATGATTTGTGTTGCAGTAGCAACACTCCCTCCTACTCTCATCCAATTTTTTTTTTCTTAATGTCAGATCTGTGGCCTTTATTACACCTACAGTCTGTGACTGTTACACACCTACACTAGTTATTGGGCAGAAGTGGCAACAGTAGCAGCACAAAGTGTTTTTCAAAAGCAACTTATTGCAAAATGTTGTCAGTCTTAATACAATCAAGCTGAATGAGTTAGTTGCTGAGTTAGTGCTCACATAAACATTTTTTTCACTGATGGTGTCTTTAATTATATAGTATATGAAGGTAACCATTCAGGCAAAATGGAATTGGAGCTTTGTGCTTTCTAATCTAGCAGAGTTACATGGCTCCTTGTGTTCTACCAGCTGTAGCCGGGGTTTGTGCAGGTGACTGGGTGTGCATTAAGGTTTGTTTGGATGCTTGGATGGGCTAGAGCAGATCAGACGCATTTGAGGGCGTGCTGGGCCAGAACAGGTGTTCCTCTGAAAGCTGAAGAGGAAAGATAAAGAGAGGGAGAACGGGCGCCCGATGAGCACCGGGCTGGAGCACCTGCAGACGTGCTCAGGCATAGAGAGCAGACGCCTAAAAATTTGGGGACCTCCAGATGGCCAAAGCGGTGGCCTGGCAGTCTATTGGCTTGTGTACAGTCATGGCAATAGGCGGAGATAAGGGGAAGGAGGAAAACGGTGATCTGATGTCGGGGGGCCAAAGCAGTGTTGTCCTTCACTTGTCCTGCGTGTGATTTCTACACCCAGGCTGCTGTGATAAGCATCAAAGGGCAGACTATGCTGGGGCTGTTTTTCCTCAGCGGAGATAAGTCTTCCCTCATCTATTTGTTATTAAGCTCACCATCATCCTCATCTTACATATCCACACATCAAGACCCCGGGTAGGACTCAGCAGACAAGAAAATTCACTCTCTGTTTCAAATTCTTATCTTCAGACGGCCTGCAACATCTGATATATGGTACCATTTTTGTTGGTTTCTGGTATCTGGTACCATTTTGTTGGTTTCCATCTCTTTCCTCTCACTGACAAAATTCCAGCACAAGCATCTCTCCGAGAATTCAGATGTGTGAGAGGCTGTGTGGTTGTTGTTTTAGGCTTGTCAGCCTCTCCGTCTCCAAATAATTTAGGCTGTATGTGAAAAGAGAAGTTAATTTGTGGCCAGCTTTTGTGAGGCTTACAATATCATTTCACAAATGAAGATGTTAGACGAAGCAGTGGCTAAATCTTAAATTCAGCTGTGTCTGTGGAAACCCTGTGGCAGAATGAAAATGCTGATTAAACCATTAGATGGACTGATGTTTTACATAATCAGGCCTGTCGGCATTAATTTTTTTTTTTTTTTGTCAAGGCCTCTCCGTTAGCATAATCAATACAAACAGTGGCATGTGATCAGGGTGTTGTTGAAAGCTGTGTGAAGCCAAATGCTCCAAAGGCCTTAATTTCCTTGTTTAAAAAGTTTCCTAGTTTTACATGTAAAAATGCCTGTCGATTTTCCAAGATCTTTATTCCCACATCCTAAGCAACCTTGAGGACTTTTTTTTTTTTTTCTTTTTTGTTCAAATGAAATTGAAACCACTGCAAAGATGTAAAACCTTTTCACATCTTCCAGTACAAATCTTTTCTTGCCTTGCTGAAGTGGTTGGCTGTGTTATCTCGGTTAATTCTGGAACAAATTGACCTTGCATCTTTTGTATAATTTATATGGAATGGAAGCTAAGCTTTTTCACATATAACCTACTGTAGTGGAGGAATTGAGGCAAACAGAGCAGGTCTGTATGGGAAAGCTTTTTCTTAGGGGGAAGCTTTCTCTGCACACTCTCCCTCCTCTAGCTGCTCCTTTCTGATTCTTTGCAAAATGTCCTCCCCCGGCCTTCCCATCTGCGTTTGACTTTTGGCCACTGGGCTGATAATAACCTCCAAAATGGGAGAAGGGAGGAAAAGGGTTGGTGAAAAAAAAAAAAAAAAAAAAAAACTACTTCTGCTGGATAATTTAAATCGCATGCAAGAGCGGATCTGGGCTGGAGCTCTGCAGTGAGGTGTTTGCTTTGCTACTTGGGCAAAGATTTGCCAAACCATGTCAGGATTGCATAGCTACCTATGATGGTCTGACCTAAGAGATGATTCTGGCCATATCACTGATGTGAAGCCCCAGGATGCTCTCAGAAACATGGCCAATATTTTCTGTGCATCTTCTCCCGTCTCTTGTAAGCATATGGGGCTAAAAGCCCTGAGGCTTGTTGAAAGTTTAATATACTGTACAATCACTGTAATTGACTAGAATTTTCAAGTTGCCAGTTGTAGTGTTAATTTATTAAGTCACATGAAATTTTAATGGGCCAGCAGTTCCACAGTGGGCACTGTCTAAATCACTCCCCCAGCTTTCTCCAGGAATGGCTCGCCAAGTCCCATGAAGAACAGCTATGCCCTAGAAAGATGTCCCACTTGAATTCTGAGAATCACTGGTCGTGTGTCTTGCTGTTATAGCCAAAAACCAAGCAGGCATGAGTGAGTGATTAATAATGTTTTTCACTGGAAAGGGTATCATTGCCCAGCAAGTGCTTACTCATTTGATCCATATTATTCGTAATATTCCATAATTCAATTTTTACTTCCTGACAAGCTGGCACGATGCAAATGGCTGCTGCAAAATTCACCTAATTACCCAGTCACCATCAGAGGTGAATGAGAGTGGAGGCAGGCAGGGAGACATGTCGTCCCCTGTATTAAAATGGGCTACGAATTTCCCTGTCATTAAAATTGAAAATTGAATTCACTCCTCTGACATTTGTTAGAATGTCTGCCCTCAATCTAAAAACAGTCTCTCTTACTGATCATGAGTACTATGGATTGAAGCCCATTTTTGGAAATTGCCTGTTCAGTGTAAAAGGGGTTTTCTTTCTCACAATTTTTCCTTCTATCCTGGTGAAAAGGCAACATGTTGAACATATTGAATTCATCCATTTTTTTTTTTTTTTTAGGAAAAGCTTGTAAAAAGTCCTTAGCAAAAGTCATGTGTAAGGGAGAAGTTAGTGAACTCAACACTCCATAGATATAATGATGGCTGAAATAATTGAATACTTGATGTTTGAAAAGTGTTGACCCGTACACTGAGGGAGGGCTTTTCTCATATTACAGAAGTGATGTTGACAAAGAAAATAACGTGAAAAGATTAGAGTATTCTGCACCTAGTCAGGACCAGCCAGTTACTGGCACCTCCAACTCCCTTACGGACCACTCTAGCTTTGTCCCACCCTCATCTCTTCATTAGTGTGTGCTGCTGACTGTCTGATTGGTCACCCCCTTACTGCGTGAGACCTGCAGAGGCCAGGTAGGGCTTTGACTCAGAACTTCATTATTTGAATGTAATTTGAATATTAAAAAAAATAGAGATATTTGAACGAATATTAGACAGCCATACTGTAAATATTCGAACCTGTTGTGGGTATTATTTTTTGTAAACGTGTTTGCTTGAAAACTTTGTTTTAAATCAAGATTCCGAGTTTTTTTCCCACCTAGTGACGTTGTGAGTCGCGAGTCAGCTGGGCTCCTGTAGGTAAGGTTAGCGTCCTGGATCGCACCAGTTAGGCTACATGCCAAAACAATGGCCATTTCTTCAGAAAACATCATTGGCTGCCTGACTAGGTGCACGAAAGGTTCCTGTAAGCTTGGGTATTTCCTATAAGCGTTATCTTCTGTTAAATTACAGCGTCACTCCGACACTGATATTATGATGTTTGAACAATATTCCTTTTAACACACGCATAAACACTTACTGTACGTTCAGACCAAAAGCGCCAAGAGTGCCGGAAACCATTCATTTTCTATGAAGAGACAGCGTTACTGGCGTTCAGAAGCATTATGAGTGGAGCGTGGTTTCTTGGACGTCACGGGTGTCAGAAAAAAGTTGAGCCTCAGTTAACTTTATGGTAATGAGCTATGACACGGTTCGGCGTCAAGCAATGAGAATGTTGACATCCTTCTGTCATGTGTGTCCTCGAAAACAACCTGCATGTTTTTGGTTCCTATCGTGTTTTCCAGCTGAAAATGGCGGTGGAGAAGATCATTGCTTGTGTGGCACAATATCCAATTCTGTATGATGACAATATCCTCGTCTTCCATGTTGAGATGTTACGCAAGGGAAAAGTGGCGGTAGGCGGTATTTATAGAGCGCATTTTGTTTGTTTGTGGCTTTGATGCTTTCAGCGCTGAACTGGGTTGAGCATCGCGTCATGAGCTTCACCAGCAACTTTTTTTTTGACGCTTTTGGTCTGAACGCCCAGTTAGCCTTTCATGCACGTAGTCGTAGACATTGATACACTGCCCTCTGGTGGACGCAATGCATACAACGTAAGTTTGGTACCAATAGATCTTAGTAAAGGTATTTAATGGTCAAAATATTATTAATAAATATTTGAATATATTCAAATATTAATTATCAAATGAATTTCAAAGATGATTTTTGGCCAAAAGTCAAAGCTCTATGGCCAGGTGGATCTGTGCCTCAACGTGTTTTTGTTAAGGGTAATATAATCACTGTATATGTAAAACGAAATGGAAACTTAGGGTTGGATACTTCATTTAACTCAAGTGTGTGTGTGTGTGTGTGTGATGCTGGGATGGTAGTGGAATTAAGCAGGTTTTATTTGGACTAATCCTGATGGCAATGGTTGGAGTGAATGAGCCAGCCTTGCCAAACGGAGGGATAAACCCAGCTGGATTAGTGTGACCCCTCCTCCTCTTCATCCATTGTACCCTCGTGGGCTTTTTGTCTTTTTCATTTTTTTTTCACTCCAGCACTTCTTCCCACATCCTAAGCATACACGATGCCGTGCACAAGCAAAGTCCCTTTCGCCTAGAAAAATGGAGTAAAGGCTGACCTAACAAGGTGCGTGTGTGTGTGTGTGTGGAGTGCATGTGAGTGTTGGTGTGTGTGTCCGTCCCATATGTGTGTGGTGTCCAATTTACCTTGTTGCATGTTAATGTTTCCAGATCTGAATTATTTAAGCATGGCCTGCTTGTGTGTGGCCACATGATAGCTCAGGTTTAAATGAGAGAGAAACAAACCAGAGAAAAGCATGGTGAGCTCATGCTGGCAGTCAGGTGAACCGATCCCTCCTGCCTCGCCCTTTTCTCTCCCCATCTCTTGCCTGTGTCCCCCCGCCTCTCTGAGGCCTGTAACCTGAGACATGAAAGAGAACACCCCAACAGTGTTTTCTGCCTCCGAATGCTCCACTCGGCTTTCTGTCGTCGGAGCTTCTCGTGGAAGAGTGTGTCTTTGGTGATTGCTCAAACAGTCAGCTTGAGAAGCGATGGAATGAGGGCCAGGGGGCCATGCTCCAAACAGCCTTCCCCAAGTCCTGCCTCCACCACTGTGGGTCGAAAGAATTCTGTGACGTTTGCGGACTACTCTGACGACAGCCTTTGGTTTGAAGCTCTTCATCCATCTCGCACAACACGCTTCCAAAAGCTTTTGGAGGAAAAACGGGTATCGTTGCTTCCTGACGAGAGATCCTACCTCAGCTTGGGAGCCCTAGAAAGAGAAGACATGTCCGTACGTGGCACCGTGCCCCCTCCCGATTACTACCTATTTGACACAGCTATATCTGCTCAGCCTCCAGAGGACCTGCAGGGTCTGTATCGAGGCAGCCATCATCATCAGCAGCAGCAACACCACCTGCTTAGCCGCTCGGGTTCTCATTACGGGCTGTCCGATGGGGGAATGAGAGTAGCGTGGGATCAAGGGCAAGCCAGGGTTGCTGCTGCTGCTGTTGCTAATGCTGTTGTTGCTCCTCCTGTTCCGGCTCCAACTCCCGCCCCTGCTCCTCCTCCTCCCCCTCCTCCCCCTCCGCCTCCGCCGCCTCCTCCCCCTCCCCCGCCCCCACCCGCTCATGAGCTGAGCCGTCTGTATAGGGATTCTCTGGCCACCAAGATGCTAATACCAGACAGCCAGCGCGTCCGCAGTAGGGATCCTTCTCCAGCGCTTTTTGGGTTTGAGGCAGGCCCTGTCCTTCCGCGCTACGCTTGCACTGACCCCTCGCTGGCTGGCCGCTGCTCCCTCTATTCTGACCTCAACGGCCTTCCGGTGGACTCCTGCCAGGTGGCCGGCTGCTTTCCTCTTGATCCTGCTGTAGTTGGCTCCCAGGGAATCAACGGAACGCTCTCCAGAGGGATGATGCTTAGACACGAGAGCTCGCCGGCTGGGTACGGCGCCGTGGCCACACCGAGGTTACCCTACGACCCTGCGTACGATCCCTCAGGTGCTGCTATGGTTGCTGCTGCTCCAGCACCCCTCACAACTGGCATTCCTTCACACCCATCTGCTGCTATGTCTGTGGACTCAAAGCGTATGGTGGACCCAGGCTTCCTGGCTTTGCTGCGGGCCGAGGGACTCTCTGAGAACACCATCACTCTTCTACTCCAGCAGGGCTTCGACTCAACAGCCATGCTAGCTATGATGGAAGACCATGATGTGCGTGCAGTTGCACCTAACCTGGGTCAAGCCCGCGTGCTCTCCCGTGTGGTCTTGAACTGCAAGACGGGAGCTGCAGGAGATGCGGCCCAGAGGATGCGAGCACGTTCAAACAGCTTCAGCCACCGCAATGACCTGTACATGCAGCCACAGGGCATTACCATGGACCCCCATTTGACACAGCCACCTCCCTCTGCCTTACAAGCCATTTCCCCTCGGATGGGCGAATTCCTCGGCCGCAGACCCAGTAGTGCCCCTTCTCAGCATCTTTTGGAGACCACTACCTCCTATCCAGGAGGAGTGAGACCTTTGGCTGGGATTCCAGTCAGCCCTGGGGCTTATGCTGCCCCTCTGACACAGCCCCGATCATTAGGCCACTACAATGCCCACACTGGACTGGCTCTGTCAGCCATGCAGCAGCAGCCACCCCAGGTGGCTCCTGGGACCCCAGGAGCAGCCCCCAAAACTTTCTCTGGAACCTACAGCCCCATTGAGCTCATGAAAAGGTCTACCAATTTGCCTCCATTGTCCCCAGCTCACAGCCCTCATCTCAGCCCCCAACTGATGCGGAAAGGAGCAGCTCCAGTGGAGAATGCAGTCGTCCCTGCCTCTACGACACTGCAGACCACCAACACACTCAACGCTGCTAATCAAAAGATGACTCGCCGGACAGGACCTCCTGTCATTGTGTCCACCATGGCATCGCCCGACACAAGTAACATCCCTAAACTCTTCACCCGCCTCCTCTCTCCCTCCATGTCCCTTTTTCTATCGACATTAGTCTAGCAGCGACTTCAGCTCGCACCATGCATTTATAATTGTAAATAGATAAGAGACAGCATCTCCTCAATCCTCACATAAATTGCTTTGAACTGGTTGACTTGTCTTGTACTTGAGACAACGAAAATGCTTTTGACTATATTTATTGGAGCGTTTTCTTTTCCACTGTCAATTTGTGGCAATTAATCAAGAAATTCAGAGATATCTTGCCCTTTTGTGTAGACCTTCCTGAGTTTACACCAGTACATTTTGTTTGTTTTCTATGTAGTATATTTTGCCACCCAAAGTAATGTCCAGTTTTCAGTGTACAATAACGGCTGATATTGTAAGAGCAAAGCAGCTTTGGCTAAGTGCTCTGTTTTTAGCCAGGGTGGCTATTTATACTCAAAGTGCAGTAATTTGCCATGTGCCTGCAGAAGGCAGTTTTTTTGCATGTGTGTGTGATCCCAGCTGGCCTTACCTCAGGGACCAAGTGTTGGCCACAAATTAAATTTGTTGTAAAATCTTGATTTAGTGGTTTCTGGAAGAATACAATTATTGTTATCTGATGATTTGATTATTGTAATGGATATACTCATGAACGTCAGTTTAAATCTGTGGATTTTAAAACTGGTGTTGTCGCATCATTTTACCTTAAATAGATGAATCTCTTAAACTGGTTAAACAAATATGGCCAAGCTGTTGTCACATTATTAAGAACTTCCAGTAGATCCGATGCTATTAAGGCTTGTTTGTTGACAAAATATGAAATGTTATTTTGAAATGGGAAAAAACGCTGGATATATTTTATTTTGTTCCTTTTAATTTGGGTATTCTATGTTGGGTTTAGAGCAGCATTTATTGTGATGGTAACTGTCAAAGCCTGTCAGTGTACTAGAGGAGTACTATTCTTCATCCTTGGGGTTGATTCATGGATCGTAGTATCGCTGACATAACTCATCAGAGGCACAGTAGTAGTCAGCCATAAACACAGTAAGGGTTGAAAAGGGTTAAGGCTGTGTGTGTTAACGGATTTATGAGTTTGATAGCCGAACTGACGCAGTTGTCCATTTTACAGGCTACTACTAATCAGGACCTTAACCCCAAGCAAATCCAATTAGAGTAAGTGGATAGCGTTGGAGTTTTTATGGTGCTGGGCTTGTTTGCTTGGAGGGTCACAGGATTCTTCTATGTGGCAGCTTTTATCCTGGCAGGATATACATAGTAGATGCTTGGGTTGGGGACCCCACCCCTATCACGAGGCAGGAAATATTCCCACTCATAGCAGGCAAAGTAGAATAGGCATTGAACAACCCACACCTGCTTGTGATTATAGCGAGTCATGCCTTCAGTTCTTTTTGGACCCATCTGAATAGGTTTGGCTCAGCTATACTCCTGCTCAACCCCTATGTCATTTCCTCCCATCTCGTCAAATTACACAGGGCTTTTCAGTAAGCAGCAAAAACAGCAAGCATGATGACCATTTTAGGGGCGGTTAGCTTTACAGAGTGTCATGTACAGATCTCCAGATGACCACCCAGCAGCACAAGACTAGTTGCAGTAGCCAGGATTACTTCTGCTGTATTTTATGTTGCACAGTTTGATGTATCTTATATTTAGATTCAGCTATAATTACATTTCCTTTCTAAATGGGAAGACGGCTTAGTGCTGAGAGTGGCTGAAGCATATTGTTGTTAATTAACTCTGACATTATACATGGGATTTAATCATGTGTGTGATTTAGTCAGGCTCTTGAAACATTCCTTCTAACAATTATAATAATTCATTAACTCCTTATTTCATTATTAGAGAGCGGTACAGTACTGCAACAAGATAGTAAAGGGGTATTTAATGTTATTTTCAGTATTATTTGATTGACTCATGGAACTATGTTTCTATGTGTAGTTCACGATTAGTAGCATATTGAAGTGCAAGACTTGAAACAATTATTCTATTGTAAGCTTGTCTTTTCCACCTCTCTTGGTGGACTGGGGACCTGGTCGTCTTTGTTTTTGTACTTTTCGAAAGACCCTTTCCACCACATTGCTGCATAAAAATAGTGCTTCCCACAATGGTCTTACCTGCAGCATTTCTTGTCTATCATATCTTTTTTTCAACTGCTGGAAGATGGAGGAGGGTGGGCTCATGTTGCTAGCTCTTGCATTCCATCAGGCCCCCTGCAAGGTTTTTCTCTCTTTTTCTCCTGCAGTTAAACATTCTTTTGGCTGAACACAAGCCATTTGCAAAAGGCTGACATTTGTTGCTTCAGTAATTTCATCTGATAATGGACGTCTCGCTCAGCCCCATCTGAAAGCGTGCTCCTTAATTGTGCGTTGCCTGGCAACATGGGTTTTTGTTGTAATCACAGTGAGATTATCTTTGCATTTAAGAAAAGGCTGCGTGTGAGCAGGGTCTTTAGTTGGAGTGGAGACCTGTGGAAATTACTGGAAATTTGCATTGTGTACACATCTTTTCTCTCTCTCTCTCCCTCCCCCTCCCTCTATTTCTCTGTGTCTCTCGTTAATGTGAGGCAGAGAGAGGGGAAAAAAATAAGGTGTTTTCGGATGCACTTTGAAAACATGTCTGTTTCCATCGGCGAGCTCTCAAGAGAGCTTGTGGAAAATAGAAGCCTCTAGTGCGTCAGCTCGCTCGGCTGACTGATTAAATCTGTTGTGTGTTCTGTTTAAACATTTGCATTCAACAGAATACACTTTGCATAATTCACATCACACGCACACAAACACATGCTCTGAAAGTTAGACATTTGTTATGTGACAGATTGAATGAGAGAGAAGCAGATTAGTATCAGAGAGACATGGCAAAAGGTGAGCACCATGTTGTCCTTTTAAATAATTAAAAAAAAAACAAGATGGCAGAGGTCCTGCCAGAGCCATGAGGAGTTGCTTGAGACAGGAGTGGCCAGGTGGGAGGGCCCTTCTGTGTGGAGATTGGTGAGTTGGTTGGCTAACAGCGTAAGCATAGTATCATTAATACCATTACATGGTCACGGCTTTGGGCTAGGCGGCAGTTCTTCCTGCCTGTCCACTATAAGGAGGCAGAGGCAAAAGCAAAGGGAGCTGAAGGCACAATCACATTGGCCATGGAGGTGTCAGTCGGCCGGCTGGACAGCGCTGCAGGTCGGTATCACGTGAGGCTGCCTAGCTGATGCGTTCGGTGTGTGTGTCCTGTGTGTTCCCTGAGTGTCTATGAGTGAGAGTGTGTGCATGTTTGTGTGTGTGTGTGTATGTGTGCATGTGTGTGTTAAGAGGGCGGGGAATGATTGGGTGGAGAGGGAGGAAGGGGGGGGTTGGGCGGGTGATTAGGTAGACTGGCATCCACGTCCAAGACACACGTGCCCAGCTAATCCAACCTTAGTTGGATGTCTTCACACTGTCTGGCCTTTATCTGCAGCTTAAAGCCGGAGGGGAGGAGGGGTGAAAGGGAGAAAGTAGCAGCAAAGTTAGTTAGGATGCGCCCCCTCACCCACAACACCACCTGTGGCCCTGCAAGTCTTGATGGGAAGGAAAGGCCCCAGGAGGAAGACTAATCGGCTAATCTTCATCTCTCCAGTAGGCAGAGCAAGGGTGGAAGGGGTGGTTTGGGTTGTCGGGGGGGTGGGGGGGGGGGGGGGGGGGAGAGAAGGGGAGAAACCGAATCAGGAGGGGTTTAGATCCCCTTTCCTGGATGGGGAGTGTTCACTCGGTCTCAGTTACATAACCCTCAAGTACACGGCTCCCATGTGGCGCTCAATGGGATTTTAATTTGCAGGCCTCTGTGGTGTGTGTACGCGTGTGTGTATCCGTGTGTGTGTGTGCGCGTTCGTGTGTGTGTGGAGGGAGGGAAAGAGTACATCTTCTGGGAAGTGGGCCTAATGTGCTCACAGATGTCCTTCCCTTTAAATGTTGTGTTGAGGCAGGGGTTCATTTGTTCGTCACGCCGGCCTGATGAGAGATGTGCTGTGGAGCGGGCTGACTTGCAGCCAGTAAAGTGAAATGGAGTTGAAAGTATGGGGATTAGAGCTGGGCCGTTCCTCTCCATCTGCCACTCGGCTTGCTCCCCTCACGTTTAGACAAGCCACAGTCTCTTCCTCTGACTCGGTGACTTTGACACGTCCTTGAGGATTAATGTTGTGCGTGCGTGCTTGCTTGCCTGCCTGCCTGAGGTGTTTGTAATAGTTTTAGTATGCATAAAGCCCTAAGCCCCCCCCCCCCCCCCAAAAAAGCTTATTAACTTTGCACAAGTAAACATTTATTGTGCAAATGTGTTTTCATGTTTGTTGTGTTTTTCCTCTGTGCTGCTCCAAGCATGTTTATCAGTACCCTTTTTTATTTCAACTTTCTTGTTTAGTGCTGTTTAAACATGATATACCCTGATGCACAGTGTTTGTATGTGTGTCTCAGTAGGTTTATTGTAGATGGGGGATTGTGAGGAGAGATTTACAGACTCCCTGGACAGAGACAGGAAGTGCTTTGCCTATCCCACTGTCTCCTCCTCTGTCCATTCGAAAAACAAAGCAAGGTGGAAACGTCTAGAAATGAAAACCCTGCTCTGTCCCCCTTCGCCTGAGTGACTCTGGAGTGCAGTGGGTGGGGGTGTGAAAGCTCTCAGGATTTGTGGGGTATTGTGCTGGGAGGGGCATGTGGTGGTGGTGGGTCTTCTAGCACCTTACCTGTCCAGGAAGAGGGATTAGAACAGGAGGATCCCAGCAGCCATCTGTGCATCACACCTCTGAGGAGTATGTGAGAGAGAGAAGGAGAGAGACACGGGTAGTGTGAGGCTAGACCCAGGCTCACATGCAGCCAAGGCAGATCAATCCCCCACAGTCTATTTAACCTCTCTATTTTTAAGCCACTTTCTTACTTTGCCTTCCTGATCAGTCTCAAAGGACCTTAATTTAGCAACAGCTGCCTATCAGAGCATTTTTCAAATTCAAGAATGCATTTGTGGTCAGGCAGTATTGTAGACAACAAACTTCCCAGTAATTGTCAGCATTAAATACGCTAAAAGGAATGCGTGTATATCCATATCTAAATCAAGCTGATGGCAATAACAATGCTAATGATTCAACCGGCATATCCATGTTGTCTGATAAAAACGTGCACAGATTAAACTGAATTATTCACCAGAGTGTGTTTGATTCGGCATCAATAGCTGACTGTTCACGGATTGGGATAAATGCAGAGACTGAATTTCCCTCACGGGATCAAAAGAGTATAATTCTTCTTCTTTTTCTTGAATGCATCTTACTTTTGATTTGTTACATGCTGTACCTGCTGCACAAACTAAGCCAGCAGTCGACATCCAAGACTTCATCATTTCTGTATATTCTTAGCTACTGCCTGCCTGTCTGCAGAAACTCCAGTCACATTATCTAGCTGTCATAGGCCAGTCATGTAGTTTAATTTGGTTTGATTTTAGCTAGACTTGGATGTATACATGTATTTTCAAAGTCAGATTTTACCAGAATTGGATTTTATTAAGGGATGTAAATATATGCTGATAGGGAGGTGTGCGTGCGTGTGTCTGTGTGCGTGTGTGTGTGTGCGTGTGTGTGTGTGCATGCACACATACACGTGTGTGCAAAAGAGCAAGAGTGGTTAAGATGGATGTTAAGAGGTCAAGACCTGTTATCCCTCCTTCACCTGATTTAGTATGGTGGCAGAGATCCGATTAATGTGGGCCCAGTCCAGAGGTGAAGGAGTTTGGATGAGGCTGGTGTGTGTGTGTGTGCTTCATGTGCCATACACAGTAGGTGTGGTGCTGATAAGATACTAGCCTAGTACATGTGCTTGTTGCGTCCTAAGAACCAAAGAGGAACTTAAAGAGTTTAACATAACAAACAGCTCAAAATGTAAAGCACTTGCACAGCTGCAGACTGAGTGCTCGCATCCCTCCTCTCTATTTTTCTCCCTCTCTCCATCTCTGCTCATCCTCTTTCTTTCCTGGTCATGGCCAGCAGGTGAGTGTAAATTATTCATAGCCAGAGAATGAGAAAAGGCCTACCGATATTGGATAACCACACCAGAGCCATGAGTAACCTTGTAATTTATTTTTTGTTTTGGAGTGCGGAGACACATTTTACCAAGCCGAGCTGGGCGAAATTGACACCTGGAGAATTCTAAGAAGCAGCGTGTCCGTGTGTAACGGGGGGGGGGGGCTGGGCTGGGGGGTTTGGGCCTTACTCTCCGTCCCTGCTCAGGTGTTATTCAGAGATGTGCTCTGACATGGAGCAGCTACCCCACTTGTAGCAGGATGGCGTGTCTCCCCCCAGCTCACTTCCTAATTAACATAGCTCCACTGCTGTGGAGAAACAAATGCTCACTCGCAGGGCTAGACACGAGACCTCTCTCATGACTGGACATGGTCCACAGTGAAAGACTGCTCAAACAAACATGGCCACAAAAAAACACATAAAACACTATCCCTATTTCCCTCCAGCTAGTCACTGGTGCACGTTTCGGTGGCCTGTTTAGAGGAGTGGAGGTTGTGGTCTAAACCCCAGTGCAGCCCAAAGAGGCATCACTGGTTACCAGTAGAGTGGGTCGTGGTCTGATCGTAGTAGAGGATGCAGCTTTGAAGATTGGCAGAATCAAAGGTAGAGTGGTGGTGTATGCCACTACTAGACTGTGTTGATTGGACAGGTCTAGGGGTGCTGGGAGGCAGGTAGGGTCTGAGACAGACAGACAGATGCTCAGGTCCTGCTATCAGATGTTCATGCTACAGATCATTTGACTGGAGGTGCACCTCACATTTCATTACATTATGTGCCTGTAAGTGGGCTACTCCCCCCCCATCCTCCCCCTCTCTCAGCCTCTTCATAACCTCCTAACACAAGGATGCAATCTGACCCAGGAACAGTGCAGGGATAGAATTTGACACCCCGTATGCCACTAGTGGATGTTGGAGGGATATACGAGATGGCAGTAGGTGGGGCTCTGACCAGATGATTGACAGATACTGAAGTGGAGTAACTTTATGGATGGAAACTTTAAGAACTCCTCTGCCAGGTTCAGTGTTTTGTAATAGATCACAGCTCTTGTGTGTATGTGGGGGGGGTCATTAGTTGTACAGCTGTTTCTAAACATGTTTGTGTGTGTGTGTAACTGAGAAAAG
>JAGFZM010000024.1:2001719-2002739 GCA_017657215.1 Limnothrissa miodon
CTGTTCTTAAAACAGAGTTGAGGCCAAATCACAAATAAAATATAAAAAAGGGAAAGAGACAAGGGGGGTGGGGGGCAGACTGGAGGGAGGGAGAGTGAGCAAGAGAGAGAATGCGTGGAGTAGCAGAGGAGAGAGTGAGAATGCTTGGAGTAGCAGAGGGAATAGAGAGAGAGAAAGAGAGAGAATGCTTGGAGTGGCGATGGGGTATGGAGGAGTGAACACAACAGAGTGAGATGCAGCAGCGGCTCAGATTAAGACTGGCGCACTCTCTCCCCTCGCTGATTTATTTGCACTCCTCTTTGAGCAACTATCCCGCCTGCCGCTCGCTCGCTCGCTCTCTCTCGTGCTCACGGGCTGTCTCCTGCCCCCTCTCCTCTCCTAAAACGCAGACAAAGGCTGGCTGAGGAAGAAAGAGAGGGAGAGACGGAGGGAGCGGGGGAGAATGAAAGAGGGTGATATTCTAAATGACCAGAGAATAAGGGGAGGGGACGAGAAGGCAGCAGGACCTTTTTTCCGCTCCTTTTTTTCCCCCCCCTGATTTCCTTCTCCTCTCGTGTCGTGCACGCGGCGGTGACCAGCGCTGACATCTGGGACGCCGTCTCCCTGCCCCACACTCGTGGCGGAGTCATCTGAAGAGAGGAACGCAAGGACAAAGGCTTAGCCATCCACGACCTTTAAATTTTTTACATTTTTTCCTGCGCAGTACGAACGTGTGCGTGATTGCGTTTGTGAAGGAGAGAGACAGAGAGTGTGTGTGTGTGTGTGGCGCATTACTCTTTTCCCGCGCATGTGTTGTGTGAAGATGGGGGCTCACCGGACACTGGCACAGACACCCCATCCCTAGCCGACGTGGGCGAGACAGCGAACGAGAGAGAGAGTGACCAGGGGGAGGGGGGGAAGAAGACCGGAGAAGGAGGAGGAGGAGGAGTGCAGGGATACCCCTAAGGGCAAAGCTTGAAACATCCTTTCTCCCCTCTCTCTCTCTCTCTCTCTCTCTCTCTCTCTCTCTCTCTCTCTCTC
>JAGFZM010000024.1:2023233-2035650 GCA_017657215.1 Limnothrissa miodon
TTTTGTGTAGCCATTCTGTAACCTGCCCATGACTTCACTCGGTGTGTGCAAGAGACTCCATGGGACTTTTCTCTTAACTGCTTGCAAAAGTTGGATGTTGTGTCCAGTTGTTTTGGCTGAAGGGACATTTCCTCACTAAAAGGACAAGGACGGACGATGTAGGACACTCTTCTCATTGGCTGGTCCAGACTGTCTGCGATGCTCTCTCTCTTTGTGTGTTTGCTTTCTCTCGTGGGATCGGTTGAGCCTTCTGACGGACATCACAGTTCAACAGGAAAGGGTTAAGGAGATCTCCATTCCGTAATGACTCAGGAAAACACTTTTTTGCAGATGTTCTTTTGTCCCCCCCCCCCCCCCCCCCTTCAAGTTTTGGGTCCGAGAAAGAAAGAAAGAAAAAAGAATTCTGGGTAGTCTGCATATTTTCTCTCTCCATTTTCCTCCCATTGTGGTATTTTTATATATCAGATGCATCCCATGTTTTTGGTGTTTTAAAAGAAAAAAGAAAAAAAGTTTTGCAGTCCTGTTAGATTTGTATTGCCTAGTTAAATGTTCCTGTAATCATAGTCCTATGTGATCTTCCCTACCTTTTTCTCTCTTCCTCTCTCTTCCTCTCACTCTCTATCCCTCCCTCTACCCGTTTCATTTCTGCCCTTCCCCTCTCCCTTTTTATTTTTTTGTTCTCTTGAAGGCCAGGTTTTTGGGGCGTCCTGTACTCTGTAAGAGCAATAGCAAAACTCCTACTTAGTGCCCAACACTAGCCGAAGCAGAGGCCGTCAGCAGTATGTTTTGTTTTTAGTGTGAGTATTTGTATTTGTTTCTTGTACAAGGTGAACATTTAGCATACAGTGCAGTTCAAATAAAAGATACAATTCTGACATCATATTTTCTGAGTGTGTGTGTGTCTGGATCTGTGGGTCACAGCCCACCAACACAACAGGACTGAGGAGCAAGTCTAAAAATGGACCATCAGTGTGGGTACAAAGAAACTGGATCTGCAGTGCAGAATGACTGACTGTTTGCTTTTTGGTGTTGGTTTTTTTTTTAATTGTAATGCAGTGTTATCTTTGTGATCCAGTTCTGTAGTGCTATATCAGTGGTAGCCGTGCAAGGATCACTTGTATTCTCAGGCATGTGCTGTTGAGGAATCCATTTTGGTTTCCTGGCAGCCATGACCTCTGCTCTACTTCTCCCGTTTCAGCTGCAGGGGCTATTCTCGGCCAGAAGAGGGCGTCATTTTAATTCACCTCATGCATTGTTGATGGACAGTCAGGGCTTAGGGGAGGCGGATGAAGTCAGTTCTTTTAGCTCACTGCCCTCTCAGTCTTAACTCGGTCTGCATTACAGTGGAGTTGATCAGGCAGCAGGTTTGAGAATTAATTCGGTTGCTTAGAAATGGCAGCCTTCTGCAGAATGTGAGGTCTTACTGTTTCTCCATCTGGTGGAATGGCTAGTCAGCTGCAGGTGTGTGTGTGTGTGTAGCAGCTGATTTAAAAGGCTTCTTCCTGTCTCACAGCCTACAGCCAGCCCTAGAGAAACATTTTGTCAGCGCGGCTGTTCATCAAAGCCGCTTTCATGGTGGTTTCTCTAATTTGGCAGAATCAAAGTCTGCACTGATCACCGTTACTGCCAGAGAGCAAGGAACCAAAATTAAGATGGAAGACTTGCTATAATTGCCTTTTTTGATAAAAAGAAACATCCTAACATTTGGCAGAAGAATTCTTTTATGTAATGGAGGAAACAGACCTACACTTTAGTTTGGACTAGTTAAGATTTCACTATATTACTGTTGTGTACAGAAAACTTTATGTTGATAGTTGAATGATACATCCCCAACATCAGAATCAGCACTGTGATCTCTGGTTTATGTCTAGTTTATACTGGTCTACATCCGTTTCATTAAATATGCAACATTCTTAGTCATACCTGAACAGGTGTATAGTACATACCTCCAAATACTGAAAATGCTCAATAGACAGGCCCAGGGCTGGATACGGACCCAAATGAGGTTTCACCTGGTCCTAAACCTAGTCTATCCTGTGTTAATAATTCTCATTATCAGTCATCCACTAGTGTTCACCGTGCATATGGAATGCAGTTTCATACATTTCTTTATTACAATTCAATTGTTCAAACTAAACTGCAACATTGTATAGTAGTAAAAGACTTACCAAGCATTTCAATAATGGCCACCAAAAAAGTTGAATGTAAGTAGAATTTAAGTATGTTGCAGTGTTATGCATACTAAATGTTTGGGACTTTCTAAATTGCACGGCCTTGTAGTATATGAATATGATCAAAGACAACTACAGGGCACTTATGTTGGTTTTAGTCAGGAGTAGATTTACCCTTGGTCTGGATAACATTACACATCCATTAAACCTTAAGACATTTAAACAAAAAATGAGGTGATTAAAACCACAAAATGCATTTGTTTTAGTGTAATTTGAATAATTCACCTGTGCTTGTCAGAGCAAATCAGAGAAACTTTGGTGTGCAAACCCACTAGACCTGTATACGAGTAGCCATGCATAGATCCTTACCATCAAACAACCTTTCCCTTCCCACTCTTAACTTTTTTTTAAAACCACACATTTGATTAAAGATATTACTTGGGATCATGAGAATGTTGCTTTTACCATTGTCCAGGGTCTTTACTGCAGCTAATCATTTATGTTAATATATTAATTTATATTATTATTTGAATATTTTTATCTGAAGGTCACTTGTGCTGAATGACAAATGCATCTTGGCTGCTGAATGAGCTTGAATGAGGAAGGAGTCAGTGGGAGCTGCGGGTAGGACAGAAGTGTTTCTAATTTAATGTTAATGCACTCTGCAGAAGCCGGATGCGTTTGGTGTCAATCCCCTCTCTCCCCAGAGGGGGGAGCACCAGGTCAGAACATCACATCATGAGGTACTAGATAACACATTGTTCAAAATGTCAGTAAACTTGTACAGATTTTTTTCTCACAGCAAGAGTATGTATTTTTTTTGTGCAACATAAACATTTGTCAAGATTGAATTAACAGAACCACAAATGGGAGGGGATAGAGCTGGTCATAAAGGGGGAGGGGGCGCGGGGTTACATTGTTTCTCTGATGCTAGCACTCCTAAACAAATAAATACAGTCAACAAAATATTTCAGAAGGCTTGCAACAAGGGTAAACAAGAGAGAGAAACCAACAAAACCTTTAACAAAATAAAAACAAAGGGATGGTGGTCTGTCATTGCTATCCAGGTTTTTTTTTCCCCTCTCGGACTGTTATGCCACAAATAATCTCTTTAGTGTGTGAGTGGCTGTCAATATTCAACAGAAACATCTTCACAGCAAGCATACGACGGAATCGGTCTCCAATCTGCGGTAAAAAGGGAGACCAACGCTGGCTTCCGTTGCCTTATTTTAATCTAGTAACTCAGATTTATCTCAAGAAGCCAACCAGAAAACTCTTATTGAAGAAAAAAAAACAAAACAAAAACATCATTGGAAAATGTGCTTTGTAAGTGCCCATAATAAATCTCTTTAATGACCTCCCTCTTTTGTCGATGCTGGTCATGTTCCTATAATACACCCCCCTCAATCGCATGCATTCTTCATGGATACCGATGGACAGATTGTATAGGAGGGGCGGGGGGAAACGGGAGAATATACATATATTTATATATGATGATCATTTCATTTCATACATTTCCTCACACTAGAATCCTTTGTTTCAATTCCATCTTGATGCTCTGTGCAGTCCCAGCTGTGTAGTGGGCAATGGGCGTGTGTGTGTGATGTGTTTCAGGCAGGGATTCAGTGGCCAACTCCACAGAAGAAAAGAAAAACAAACAAAACAAAAAAAACAAACAAAAAAAAACATGCTCCTCAGCTGCTTTTTTTTGTGGCTCTGAAATTATAGCAGACCAGACACCTCTGCTAAGAAGAGGAGAGCTCTGTATGTGTGTGTGTGCGCATGTGTGTAAGATTCTGTCTGCGACCTTAGATGTGTGTCCATGTCATGTCAATAAGAGTGATGTGTCTGGTGTGCCTGCTACACCCATCCCCTACCCACCACCACCACCACCAGGGGGCGTGGTGCCCGTACAGTGCCCGCTTGTCCTGTTGCTGCGCCGCCCAGTTTGGCGCTCACTCGTCCTCGTCGTCCTCCTCCTCCTCGCCGTCTGACAGGGTGGCGCAGGGCCGGATCTGCCGGTAGCCGTCCAGCCACTTTTCCAGCATCTGGGTGACCAGGGGGTGGTTTCTGCGCCGCGAGCTCTTCTGCAGCGCCACCAGCATGCCCCCCTCCGTCACGCAGCAGTCCAGCCACTCGCGCAGCAGCTTCTCCTGCTGCTCTTCGTTCCCCATCTGACACACACACAAACACACACAAACAATGTCTATCTTTCCTCACAATGGCACAAATGATAAGTTTAGTAATAATAGGAACTCTCATTCTGGCGTATTAATGACGCAAATCAGATACTACCACTTTGGAAAAAGTCACTGATCTCATGGGAAGGCAGGAAAGTTCCTTGATTATGATGCCAGAATCAATTTTTTGGCCAAAAAGAGGGGGGCATGGAAAATTGTGTACATTTCCCCATAAGGTGGAATGTTCAATTAATGTACAAGAATAACTTGTATAATTAGACTGAAATTAGATGAGGGTTGTACCTCATCAGAACACTGTCTAACCAGCACACCAGAAATCGCCTTAACAGTCCCAAAATCAATCCAGAATGAAAGACCTGCTTGCAGCAGGTTATGTGGATTAGAGGACAGTGTGTCAAGGTAGGTGTGTGTGCACGTGCGTGTCTAACCTCTTGAGCAGACAGGAAGTGGATGTGGAGCAGTTTCCTCTCGCTGTCCACCAGTGGCAGGAACGTCACGGTCACATCATCGTCAGTGTTGAGGTTGGCGCCTGCGCCTCGATTGTCGTAGCCATCGTTCTCCATAGCAACCAACGCAGAGAAATGGCCTCTTGTGTAACCAAGAGCAATAGGGCTTTTCCAACAAAAGCTTTGTTCCCATAGTAATGGCAAGTACACACCTGGCAATGGCAATTACATGGAAATGAAAGTCATTACTGAATCGTCTGATCACTCAAATAGGCAACAACAGGCAAGACAACAGACGACTATCTCTTCATCTCTTCAAAACAACTCCATATTTACGAAAAATGAAATGAGAACAGCCGGCGGCCAGCGGTTCTGTTGTGAATCATGTTCTTCCTCCTCCAAGTTGTCCATATTTAATGTGGAGGTCAATAGAGGGACTCTGCCCACTCAGTCTAACTGTATGTGGTGCTGCTGTGGGCCCGTCTCCTAGTGAGGCAGAAAGGAGCTCAGCTGCGCTATGGTGTCTGTGGAACAAATTCTTCGATGCGCAATGCGCTCTACTACTGACTCGGGCAGTGGATTTAAACCTCATTTATGAGCTCGCTCTGTTGCTCTTAGCCAACATGGACAGATGGACAGAGACACTTCTCAAGCTGCTTAATTTCCTGAAGCTACTACCTGGATTTTGTGCATCACCTGTGCCTTTTACACTGACTGACGCGGGGTAGGGTGTGCCCACTCAACCTGCTTTAGACGCTAGTCCCATTGGCGTGGCGGATTTGGCGTGAGAGGTTCAACTCTGGATGAAGTTGCCAGAGCCGTAGTGCATACACAGTGAAACCCACTGGTGCTCTCTACATAAAAAAAATAAAAATAAATAAATAATAATAATTAAAAAAAAAATCTTACTATTTGCTACAGGGATGCTGTATTTTAAGCACACCACCAGAGGTCACTGTGTTGAAGCGTCGCACACTGCTTTCAGCCAGAGAGCATGCCTAGTGTTCACATTACTCAACCCGCGACATTGCCCTCTAACGGCCTCCAATGTAAATAGCACTAGAGAGGCGAGTGAGGGCCAGAGGCCTTTGTGCTCTCTACCTTCAGCGGCCCAGAGGTCTTTGGGTCCAGCCCCGTTTATGAGTGTGCTGTAACTGATCTCACAAATGATTGTTTGGCGTCTTGGTTTGTTTCCAAACTGGCAACTATGCTTTCGAGAAAGTGTCACGTCCGTCACAGGGACCTTACGAGGCTTTTGGGAAACAACCCAGTTTTGGAGTGGCGTGGTTTTTGGGCATGATGGTGCCTTGGAGTGATCTGCGCAGAACTCAACTAGCCCACTCTAGATGCCTGGAGCAGCACACACATAGAAAAGGAACATTGTTCTCTCCAAGTAACCCAACACCCCAGCATCACATATGGTGCCATTTAGCTCCACACACATACACACAAACCACTCAGGACATCCAAAGAAGCTAGGACATATATAAAGACACTCAGATGAGTGAGTGTGAGTGTGTATATATCCTTACCCTGGAATCGGGTGTAGCCTAGCGTCTCGCCACGGAAACTCTTGTAATACTTAACTCCGTAGACTATGATGGGCCGACGGAGTATGTGTGCAAGAACAAAAATGTGGGTCTGCTCAAGGCTCGCCCCAGGCTGCAAAGACACAAGAAACGAGGAGAGAACACAGGAGAGGGTGGGAAGGAGGGAGGGAGGAAGGGGAGAGCATTTTATTTGTTTGAGTTCAACAGCAGGTTAGGTGTGTCAGTGTGTGAAATGGAAAACCTTTACGACTGGAAAGTGGCCTTCTAAAAAGACTTTGGTTTCTCCTGCCTCATGCGCTTCATAAAAGAGCTAAAGAGCAGACTCCAGCCAACCGTCTGGACAGAGATCACCTCCACAAGCCAATCTGAGGCCTGTTGAAGGAACACTGGCCCTAAAGTAGTGTGTGTGTGTGTGTGTGTGTGTGTGTGTGTGTGTGTGTGTATAAAACACATATTATAGGCAAGTGCAACATCTATTAAATAAATGAAATTTTCTCACCCAGACACTGATTGCCGGGACCGTTATGTGTTGTGCTATGCGTTCTGTGCCACTGTAAACACAGAGTGTGTGTGTGTGTGTGTGGGCGCGTGGGGGGTAGGGGGGAGACCACTAGACTAAAAAAAAAAAAAAAAAAAAAAAAAAATTACTGCCATATATAGAATCAGGTAACAATGTTGTAAAAGTTGTTCCAATGCAGGTCACCCAGTGTCTTTAAAATACCGTATGGCATGTGATTGCCCTGTAAAATGTTAACTACTTCAGTTGTTATTGCAGGGTGTGTGTGAATGTGAGAGTGTGTGAGTGTACCTGGCTGGCTAGAGACAGTATGAAGGCCCAGTCCTCCTGCCACTGCTCCTCTCGCAGGGAAAAGTGCAGGCCAAAACTCTGAGAGTACCACGACTCCCATTCCTTCCAGCGTGTGTAGAACCTGAAACACACACACACACAATTTTACTATATGGTAATGCATGTGGTCGGCTGAAATGACGAGGGCAAATGTCTGACTGCAGTGTGTCCCACCAGGTCCAGCACTGGAGTGTAGGGGAATTGGAAGGGTGGCAGTTAAGGATCCTTGAAAATGTGGGTTCAAATCCCGGCTGACACTATTGAGCCTTTGAGCAAGGCACTTAACCCTGTGTTGCTCTCTAAAGCTGGATTTATACTTCTGCGTCGCGTCGTCGCAGACACCGTCGCAGACACCGTCGCAGACACCTTCGCCAACGTTTTTGATTTATACTTCCGTGGTCGATTTATACCTCTGCGTCCGCGTAATTGTTACGCGTGGCAGTTTACTGCCACAACGCTAGGGGGTTATTGAGCTTAGAAAGGGTCCTTTTCGTGTGCGTTTTCCGGTCGTTGCGTTGCTACAAGCTACAAGCTGGCCTCATCCACAGTGTCATCTATTGTGTCAGAGGTTTGCAAAGCGTTGTGGACAACACTGCAGCCCAACTAACCAGTGGGAAACGATAGCCGGAGATTTCTGGAGACTGTGAAACTTCCCAAACTGTGTCGGATGCGTTGATGGGAAGCTTTGTCTGGTTAATAAGCATAGTTATCAGGTCGTTACTTTCTATGGTCAACTGTCTTTGTCAGGTGAATGGGTAGTTATAAGGCCATTTATGTAAGTTCAAAAATGCCGGTCTTGTACACACAACGCACTGGAAAGGCGGAGAACTGGAATTGATGTAAAGCGGACCAATCACAATCCATGACGTATGCGTCGGTCTGCGTACCGTGTCGGCGACACTTTTACGTGTAGTCAGGATTTTTTTCATGCGCACGAAAGGTGTATGCGTAGTGTCGGCGAAGGTCTGATTGGTGTCGGCGAAGGTTTGCGACGACGCAATGCAGAAGTATAAATCCAGCTTAAGGGGACTCTGGCCCTGACGTAATTGAGAGCTGACACAATGCAAGTGGCTTATGTTTTTGGTTGATGCTAAATGCAAATGTAAATTATGTCCCCAGGCATCGTCATCCATCTAATCTGTACATCCATCCATCCACCCACCCAGGGGTTGGAGACAGCATCAAGTCATGGGGAATTGAAGGTGCTCACCAATGGGAGCAGTTGTGCAGGCTGTCGTGTAGCGTCTTGCGGAGCACCGAGTCTTTGTCGTAGATGCCCCAGGTGGCCTGCAGAACCGAGTCCAGCAGGCAGTCGCCGGCCGTGCGGTTCCACAGTGCGTAGAGTCGGCTGTCCAACCGCGTGCCAAGCTCCAGGGACCAATTAATCACCGGAGACTCCTCCTCCAATTCTGCACAGGCACAGAGCAGGACAGGCCCTCAATGACACCATTCTCTCTGGCCCCCCAGTCACTCCACCCCAGCCCAACACAGCACCGCTTGCTAACCCAATTACAGGAGCCAAAATGGGTCACAAGACACCTCTGCAACGTTTGGGATCACACAAGCTCACACACACACGCACACTCTTTCACTCACTGGAGCAGCCAGCTCCGCAAGGATTACATACCAATTACACTAATTGAGTTGTCTCCGCTCCCTCCCCATGCACTTATTAAATTGCATCGCCGGTGTTGGGGTGTGTGTGTGTGTGTGTGTGTGTGTGTGTGTGTGTGTGTGTCCCTTCATGCCTGAGGGAGTGATGACACATCAGGCCTCTCCCAGGTTCTCTCTCCTCAGCATGTGAACACAATCCACCATCACAGCCATACATAAGCGGCCATTTATTAAACTCCAGTAGGGTTAAATACCGCCTCTCTTCTGGCCCTGCTGTCTTTCTGTCGACCCCTGCACGCGTGCATGTGCGCACACACGCACACACAACTGTATGCCCAGCTGCATAATTAAGAGGCGTCCCTGGACCAGTGTGAGGGGGCTGGGCTCACCTTTCTGGACGTCCCGGTCCAGCACCTCGTCAAAAAGCTTCTCCTGGACAGCAGGAGGCAGGTCCTCAATATCTGCAATACAAACAAACCTGGCGCTCAAATATCAATTACATTACTCACATTACAATACACACATATTTGGACACAATGTGCCTGTGCTAATACTGTTGAAGCATCACAGCCAAGCTCCATTAAAGATCTCATTCCATCGTATTTTCATTAATTTTGTCGTGGTCTCTTATCTAAAATAATGTCATGAGAGTTGGTTTCGACAAAAAATATGCTGTGGTTGTCTTGTTTCAAGCTATTTTAGTCAGGTGAAAACGAGTGCAGGGATAGCTCGAGAGGATTCTTATGAATATTAATGATATGCAAATGTATCGCCTCTGATTGGCTAACAACACTGTGACGCTCCATCTAGTGGGTCTGTCTGCAGGCAGCCTAACGTTTCTTGAGGGCGGATTAACTGCATAGCTAATGTTCAAATTGACGTACATATGTACAGCTTTTCCGATTCGCTCGTTTTTCCTGGCAGTTTTCTATCACAGGCGAATACAGACTACAGGGGTAGGAGAGCATTTTGAAGTTGAGCATAGAAGTACAACTTGGGCTGATCTATGGTAATGTAAAAACATCAAGTCTTAAACGGTTTATTTTGGAAGGAGACCTTTAAAACAGAGACTGACACAGAGTGAGAGAATGAGTGAGTGAGTGAGCGTGTGCGTATACATATAAATGCATTAAAATGTGCTGCATGTTTTGAGAGTTGAGAGGACCGTGAGAGAAAACAAAAAAGGTGATTCATTTAATTTGCATTAAACAAACATGCCTCTTTCTTTTTTTAATGCCTATCAGACACCCTGGGCTCACTTTGCAAATAACACTGCACACTCTCTTCCTCTGTCCTTGTGTGTGCGTGTGTGTGTGTGGCCCTTCAGTGGCTCAACAGTGAATGCATTGACTTTGTCTCACAGAGAGCCCTTTTAGTGGCCGGGAGCCAAAGACTGCCTGCGCATGTACACATACACACACACACACTTAGAGCACAACAGGGGAACATTCAGGTCCGTCTGGGAGCCATGGACGAGCTCTCAGTGGCAGCCTGCTGTAGAACATGGTGCAGGGCCAGTGGTCCTCTTTCAATGGCACTCAGCTGCCAAAGGATCCAAGTAAGTGTGTGTGTGTGTGTGTGTGTGTGTGTGTATACACAGAGCACAGCTCAAAACAGCCATAGGACATACGGAGAGTGGTTTGGCAGACAAGTTAACGTGGTGAAATGCCTACATGGGCCCTCCTGGCGAGAGAATGGGCATGCTCGGTGTGGGAGTGGACCAGGTCTTTAGAGGTGGGAGTGTATGGGCTAGGGTGCGTGACCAGGGTGGGAGAACTGTGCATGTTAGTGTGTGCATGTTTCTGTCTGCTTATAAGAACACTGTGCGTAAAGTGTGGGTAGGGGAAAGGGGTTCCATCATCAGTGTGTTGTTAAAACGGAAGCAGAGTTGACGAATACCGTTTAAGTGTGTAAGGGTGTGTGTGAATGTAAGTGAGACATGAGGAAAGGGAAAGAGATGGCAGGTGTGGGGGACACGTCAGCAGGTATGTGTGTGTGTACCTGCTGGGAGGGTGAAGGTGACCAGGTCAGTGAGGAAATAGCAGGCAAAATCTCCCTTGCGCTGGTGCAGAGAGGCAGCGATCTCCCGGCGGATCTGCTCCGTCAGCTCTGGACAAACCATGGCCGGGATGCACTTTACTGCCTGCTGAGACACCTGGGGAAACACACACACGTTTTAACCATCCATATCCTGGGGGTACATAAATGAAAGTAAAAAAAAAATATACATTTCTTTTTCACGTGCACACTTCAGACAAATGGGAATGTGTGTATGTGCGTGTACTTTATGTGCATGCACTCCTTCAGCTATCAGAAATCTCACACAGCAAGTTTTACTCTGAGATTCAGACAGAACAATGATGGTTTTGGAGTCTTTGTAGTACGAGATGTAAACACATTTGCAGAGAGAGAGAGAAAAAAAAAAAAAAAAAAAAGGAGAGAGAATGAGATATTTGGAGAATCTGACAGGGAGAGCAGGCAGTTTGTGCAGGAGCGTGGGCTGCCCGTCTGTGTAGGAGTTGTCAGAGCTCAGCAGTAAGCTGCACAGAGTGCTGTCTAAATGATATCACACACACACACACACACACACACACACATACACACACACACACACACACAGTTGTGATGAGTCAGTCAGAAGCAGTAGTGCCAGCTGTGGCCTAAAAGAAAGCATAGCAGTCAGGTCACCCTGACAACATTGTCCTCTGAGGATCCATTACATACACACACACGCACACACACATCACGTTCTCTCCACACCACTTGCCATCATGCTGTTGGATTTTGCCACTATCCTACAGGGACACAAACCTGCCTCAAATTTAACACAGGTAATCTGTAAGTACATATGGGCTTCCCTACTCACTGCACCAGTATGACTGTGTGTGTGTGTGTGTGTGTGTGTGTGTGTGTGTGTGTGTGTGTGTTCTCCCTCCATGCTACATCCTAATGGACCATGCTGGTGTCAGCGGCACACATTAGCTGTGCCTGCACTCTCGTGGCATCCGAACCAATCGCGGCACACCATTAGCCTAATCCCAGGGCTTAATCCCACGAGTGCCGGCCGGCCCCGTCTCTCTCCATTAGACCGCCTGGCAGGACCTTGGCGCTCACCTTCCCCACTGGCCAAAGCCCCAAAGTGGTGTGGAGCTGAGACATGCGCGCAGTCAGGACAGCGACGCTCGCCCGCCCGCTCGATCCACACCGGGATCATGCAAACCTGGCCCGGGGCTCGGCTTTAATCCAGCAGGAAAGCAAATGCACGCTCAAAATCCCTTCTGCTGCCAGATTACATCATTTGACATGGATGACTATAATAAGATGGAGCGGGACCAATCGCGCTGCCAGGATGGTGCTGAAAGCCAAGTAGTGAAACGAGTGGAAGAGTCTGCTTCCCAACGCGCCTACGACCGAGTGGGCTACAAGCTAGTCAATATCTACAGAGAGAACTATAATATCACACACTGGAGTGGTGATACCATCTATCTAGCTCTTCATCTGTCTCTGCCTGCCCGTCTCTCTGTCCGTCTGTCTGTCTCTCTGTGTGTGTGTGTGTGTGTGTGTGTGTGTGTGTGTGTGTGTGTGTGT
>JAGFZM010000024.1:2035660-2162908 GCA_017657215.1 Limnothrissa miodon
GTGTGTGTGTGTGTGTGTGTGTGTGTGTGTGTGTGTGTGTGTGTGTGGTGAAGGACTCCTCAGTGTAAGGGTGAGATTCAATCGAGTGGCCAGTGCACAGCTGTCAGTCAGCCTCTACTCATGGCCAGCTAACAAGACAGCTTTGCTGAGCTCTGCTCAATGACTGTCAGGAAGGGCTTAGGTGATGGGCAGTGGCGTGGCTTTTTCTATTAGCCACCACAGCTATAGTCATCCATATGCTGCAGGAGTGCATACAAAATAAATCAGCCTCTATTAAAAAAACCTTAATCTAGCCTCAGCTAACCCAACGCCATCTATGTGGCCACACAGTGTCTAAAACCTGCCTGCACAATACACAATTACTGTACATTCCAAATGGACATGCAGTACATATAAATTAAAAAAAAAAAAAAAAAAACACAGAAAACACTTCATATAACCTACTCGCTGGCTTCATTCAGACAATAGGACTCTTTGGATCTCAGTTCTGGTCTCCTGAGAGTGAGTTAGTGTGTGTGTGTGTGTGTGTAAGAGAGCAAGAGAAAGAGAGTAAGTGTGTGTGTGTGTGTGTGTGTGTGTGTGTGTGTGTGTGTGTGGTGTAGTGCTGTCCTCTGACCTCAGTGAGCAGGATGGCAAGCATGTCTTGTCTCTGGAAGCGGATGGCCAGGTGCACCAAAGTGAAGCCGTTGTCAAACGCAGAGGGTCGGTTCAGCAGCCGCACCTCGTCTGCCGTCAGCTGCCGGGCAATGTCGCTGCCCGATGACTTGTAGGCCTCCACAGCCGCCAGGTCTCCCTCCACCACACCTGCACGAACACACACACACACACACACACAGGTCAGTGTTCAGCCTGATCTGGGAGCAATGGGTTGTGCATCCTCCTGATGTCACGGCTGATTTACACAGCACTGAAAAGGTGCTGCGCAGTCCCACATCACTGAACTGCTTTCAGAATTCACGCAACGTGCATTTGATAAACATAGCCCACTTAGGCATAACCTAAGCCTGACCCATTCATTGCACGCAGATATGTCTGGGCACTCCATGGCGGCCTGATGGCTCCGACCCATTCAGAGATACTTGAGAAAGCTTGGGGTTGTGACATGAGCCCATCAAGTCCATCCCTCTCGTACTCCACTTACGAGCCCAGCCAATGAGGCACAGCCGCCCGCTCGGGTGCTTTGCACCTCTTTTCACATCGTCCAAGTTTGAATCGCTCCATTGTTCCAAATATAGAGCTGTGCGTGTTCCACTGCCAATGCCCCACAGTAGTGAGCGATTAGTGTGTGTGGACAGATCGCCATTAGACACTTGAGAAACACTTGTCGGATGCCACTTTTCTTTTATACGGCTGTAGATAAGTGTATAAAATAGGTTGAAAGATAACTGGCTGAACTACACAAGAAGTTTGTTTTTATTTATCCTGTAAACCTGCATATCTTTAGACCTTTCATATGAATGGCCAATTGGCATATTCGCTCAATAATTCCACGGTCCCTACAGTGACTGTTTTGTCAAAGGGCTGGAGGAAGTGTTGACCATTTCTGCTTCCTTTTTACAGTTGGACGGGTGGAGGGGACCTGAGGGTGGGGGTGGAGGTCACGTTCCACAAACTTCAAACCGGTCACGTCTCTACAAGCTCCGCTGTGTTTATTATCCTACAGGAATGGAGCTCATGAACACCCTGCTGTCCCTGGCCGTTTCTCAAACATCCATGTATTGTTGTCCGGGCAGAAAGCATCAAAGAGCAGTTCCACTGCAACACTGGCCATTCCTACAGCAACTCCAACCACTGTGGCCGGGGCATGTCAGCAGGATATAGGGCTATTAGTCTAGGAATGAGCCAGTGAAAACAGTGGCAAAACATACCTGCTTCCTCTAGGTCCGCTCTACTCTACTCTAGGTCGTGAAGAGACATTGGCCCAGTCTCAGTGTCCACCCTTCCAGACTCACACACTGGTGGGATCACACACTGGGGCAATCAAAGAGTTAAGGGGTGTCCAGCTGTCAAAACCTGGGTATGTGAGGGCCTTTTCTCCAAGTCACAGTTCATTAGGCTGTGATGTGACTGCCATGAAATGGAAATGTTTTTTATGACCAACATGTCTTAGCAGTGAGGGATGCTTTTAACAGCATTGAGTTAGTCAAGTCTGTGGGGCTCAGGGCTTGATCTGGAAGGAGGCTGACACCCAGGCATTCTGTCAGTGCGATAAGGCCCTGCTGCCAACAGCACGGTGCTCAACAGACCATCACAATGAGGGAATGTTAAATACAAATGTTGACATTACAGACCTATTCTGTGTTTATACTGACTGACCTGGGGCTCTCTTCCAATCAGCCTCCTATAGGCCTATGAGGTGGTGGGCTGTTCCTGAAGCATTTGCATGACTCCAACTTCAGCAATGGGCCCTCACGGTTCTAAAGTGTTTCACAGCTAGATCTGGTGATTCACTGGACCCATTACATACCAATGCCTTAAATCAGGACAATACTAGACTGGATCCCATCATTTGTATATGTATTTTGTATATGTATGTATGTATTTATTCATTTGGGTGGCTAAACACAAATGTTCTTCCCACCAGCCATCCAGGATATGCATTGTGCAGTTATGGGTGGAAGGAAGGAAACTACCACAAAAAAAGATCATTAAACTGCAGACTGTATTGCCATTAAACACCAATTAGCATCTTCTAGCGATGCCAACGTAATCGCCAAGCTCTGCACACGCCCGGGCTCAAACATGCGACAGAGCAGCACCACAGACAGGGAGTCCAGTGCGCTAGCGAGTGAGTTAAAACCCTAGGGTGCCAGAGACAGTCACTAGCATGTCTTAAGGTGGAGAGGTTTACAAATGGACTGTGTAGTTATCGGTCAATTGGTATTTTTTGTAATGTAATGCATATTTTGTGCCTTTAAGCCAGTGGTACACTAGATTTACACCAGACTGTTTCTTAAATAACAGTCTTCCACATGCAACCACAGTGTTTCTGAGGTGAGTGTGTTATTCTTTTTAGAGGAAGCCTGTTTTTTTTTTGTTTTTTTTTATTTCAGCCAAATGATGGATGTGAATGTGCACTTCCTCCTCATTGAGACAGGAATTGGAACTACAACTACAGTAGAAACAAAATCACGTTCCAGTTTCCTTAATTTTAGCAGCGGTGCATTCTGTGGTTATGTGATCAGTGCATATTTAACCTCCCTGCAAAAGCTGCACTGTGGGCCCAAGGTTCATTATGAAAGGAGACAACACATGAAACACATACAGGGGTGTCAATGCCATACATGGGCTCTGGGGACACGGGGGGGTGGGGGGGTGTTGTAGCGTATGGCGAGTGGCCTGCCAAAGTAGTCATGTGCTGGGCATGTGCATACACTCTCTGCGTACACCCTGTCCCACTTGCATTGGCAGAGGGGTCTTGCATGGTGAACTGTGTGCTGGATTCACTCCAAGGAGACGCTGCTAGTATGTGAAAGGTGACTGTGGCTGACTGCCTGCTTGCCTGCCTGCCATTTTTGTTGGGGTCCATAAATCAGGACTGCTTCAGCACTAGTTCTTTCACTGTGGACACACAAACACACTCCAAGCATGGTAGGATGGCCATGGTCTGTTAATGACAGGCGTGTTAAATCTGACATGACACCAAACACTAGTTCAGACGGAAAAGGACCATGCCTCCTTCACTGTGCTCCGTGAAGCCCTGCTCATCTCAACAGCACAACAAATGTTAGCTAGACCTGTTCACGTGCACCTCACAGTGATTTGTGTCTCTGCGGAGTATAGCCTCGTTTGAACTAACAGATAAAAACATGGCACCATGCACAGTGGCTGCTTGAGGCCCTATTATTATTGCAGGAAGAACCGGTAGTAACAGGAACAGATGTTACACGAACAAAAACAAACTCATGGATGTAACTTGAGTGTGACTCAAATGTGTCAGGTTAATACGCTTACATTATTTCTAGGCACAACTTTGAACTTATTATCTAAGGTAAACCTAACAAATCAAACCAAAAGCAACTGCAAAAGGGCACACAGTACATGTTAAAACAAACAGCAGCAGGAATCGTGGGATGGGAGTCTATGCATTGATCACTTGCCTACCCAACTAAGCTCCTGGGGGACCAGTGAGAAGGTCAGGACATGTTTACAAGTGCATGTTCATTTTGGAGCCAGGTGCACATCAGGGCTATTTTTAGAGAAACTGGGGCTGCCTCAGTCAGCACACAAGCAACTCTGTTCACAGCCCCCTGCTGAGGACAGCAACTCGTCTGATACGCGCTGCTCTGGGAGCCCAACGGGGACCGTTGAGTGACTCGGGCAAACCCAACTGATCCCAGAACAGCCAGTGGCACCCCGGTGTGAAGTCACTTCAGCTGGCCTGCATCTCTCCAGAGGCTGATGTGGTGTTTTCTGAGGCAGAGCCGTCCCTGGGCTGATGTCATTAATGGGGCATTATGTGGGGGGACAGTGAAGCATTAGAGCGGGGTCGTGATGCCAGGGACAGGCTGGGTGTGATGGCGCCTGAAGCCAGGGACAAAGTCGCCTGCCAGCAGGACGTCACTCAGCACGCAGTCCCAAAAGCAGGCCCATGGAGGACAGCAGGAGCTGCTCCCAAACATCCATCTCAGAGACTCCCACTGGGCCACTGTCAAACACACTCTTCATTACAATGAAAACTCCATATACAATACACTCAAACTCTTGTCTCTGAGAGATTAGAATTAACTAAAATTACATTTGAATTTAGCAGACTGTTTTAACCAAATGTTGATCCATAATCAACATTTAAAAGCCAAACACACTGGAAAAGTTGGACAGCTGGACAAATAAAATTTGACTTTTTATAGCCATCCTAGGCTATATAATCTATCTAATTGTATTCAGACGAAGTGGTTCTGAAAAATTCCACAAACTGCCTTGCACTAATGGAGAGATGGACATCACATGTAACACAATGCACAGTGTTGTTCATCAACTTTGTACCAAATACAAATAGCAGGTTGTTCCAGCAATTTCATGAGATCACACTTCAAAAAGGGAAAAAATTCTTAGAAGTCATTTCATATTATACATTATAGTGAGGGCCAAACTATTAGACATAGGGTTATGAGAGAAAAGAATCACTTTGTACTAAGAAGGTCTAGTTTATTTACCTCAAATTCTTAGACTTGCAAATGATTCTGTCTGTACTATGATACAAACGAGTCATCATATTAAGATCGGCAAGCATCAAGGACACAGTGGTCTTGCAGCTAGCAAGCGGAGGTAAGCTCTTGTAACAGGCAGAGAGGAGTTTAAGAGCATTAATGGTGACACAGCTGTCTGACGCGCATGCAAGTTGGCTGGCACCGGGCATGACATCATGGAGCACAATCGGAGAGGACTTCACTATACTACTCAGATCATTTGCTTGTGTGCTCCTCTGCATTTGTCCTGCTCACAGACAGACAGCACCACAGGCCCGTGTTACATAGTTCTTGGTTGACACCACTACACCGTGAGCTCCATGGCCCATTTCTCCACAAAAAGTTCTAGGGCAACAAATGGCAACAGAGCCACCCGTCAAGATGAATCAATGAGCTTTCTCTAGCCCAGAAGAATCAATATGTTTAAGCCAGGCAACAAAGAATCAAAACTACCAATAAATCGGCACCATATACAATGTCACAGACTTATCACAGACAAAAATCATGTATAATCAATCATATATATTAAGTCATTCAGATCCACATCTCCAAACCCAAACACATACACTGTTCTTTTCCACTCACCTATGCAAGCATTAAGGAATAACCAGTCGGTTTTCCTCATGCGGTTCTTGATCTGCTTGAGTTTTTTGAAATCCACCTCCTGCTCTTCCTTACTGCTCATGGCAGCAGCGGCCAGCTCGATTCGTTGAAAGTCCTGTATCTGCAGCTCGGCCTCTCTCTTGGAGGTGGGTGGGGACCTACGCTGGCCTCCGGCGCCGCTGCTGCAGCTGACACCTCCAGCCCTCCAGCGAGCGCGGTCCTGCTCGTTGATCAGTGAGGAAGAGGGGTCACCCGACTCGGGTGGCAGCTGGATGGGATCGGGGTGGCTGTTGGGCCGGGGGTGGTCACACACAACACAGCGGCGACTCTTAAGCCAGTTTTCGTAGGTGCAGGCAGAGCAGATCCAGTGTTGGGTGTGTGTGTTGAGCCGGTTGCGGTCGTTGTAAACCTCGCAAGGGTCCACGGGTAATGGCGCCGGCCGACAGCCAGAGCCAGAGGTCTGAGGCGACTCGGTGGGGCTGCGTGTGCGCTGACGCTGACACAGGCACTGGGTGCAACGGATGGCACGCGGCCAGTTCAGGTAGGTGCACATGTGGCATGACCACTTGGCGCTTGGTTCGGCCTGGTTTGGCAGCTTGACACGGGGACGTGCACTGGAATCAGGGCAAATGAGGAGACTGCTGCCACCCCCCTCATCCCTGGGAGGGTCCCACTCCCGGCTGGGGTCCAGCACGGGGCTGCTCTTGAAGGGCTCCTCAGTAATGATGGGAGATCCAGGCCTTGGGGCGCGGCACATAGTGCATTTGATTGCAGATGGCCAGTTCTCGTATGTGCAGTACTCACAGGCCCATTTTACTCCAAGTTCCGTCATTTCTGATCTGTCAGATTTACACAGACACTATCACACTCACACACTTCTGTCAGGTCCTATAGGTAGGACAGCCAGGGCAGTGCTGAAAGACAAAAAAATATGCATGAGGAGATATAATACTTTCTTTTCAGAAAACAAGTTGCAAGTCGTAATGGTAACGTCCATGCAAGCAAGCTGCCACAAAACAGCAACTTACACACAGGCTTCAGGGTTGACTTTTGACAATGGTCTACTTAACCTAAATGAGTGTCTATAAAATGCCATCAACCCTGAATACAAGTATGCAAGTATACAACTTGCACAAAACTATCTTTACTGTTTAACCAATTTGTGGCGACGGCACAAGCGTTAAAACGTGTCAGTGGGTTGTCCTACACTTGTCAACCAGCAACGTTAACGTTAGAGCACCTTGGATGTTGTGATTTGATTGATTGCTGTCTGTGTTAAAAGCTATTTAATAGACTGCGGATTGCTCATGATGCTACAATAGTTGGTCGTTTTCAACGCTTCATCTGAGGTCCTAAAATACAATTCGGCAACGTTTGTAAGGTAACCTATGTCAGAGTAAATAGAGGACCACTAACGCGCGTGTGTGAACGATACCTTTAGGCGCTTCACAGAAACCAGGTAGCTAAGCGTTATCAACACAAAGTTGGTGATGTGAAAAACAAAGCTCAAGGTAAAACTTTTATTTCTGTTGCGTAGTTCCACTACACAGCTTAGCCTACATCCCAAATTAAGCGAACAACGAATAAGTTTTTCTAAAATGCTAACATCAGCTAGCATTAACAGCACAATGCTGAACGTTGAGTTTACTTGTTGTTGGTCTGAGCGTTAGTAACGTTATAGAGATATAGAGCAGATAAATTAACATTAGCAAGCATACTATAAAATGTGGGAATCCAGAAAGACCCGATAATGTTGGTCTAGATATTAACGTAACGTTATGTCAAGGAAGAGTGACTTTACATTAAAATTATGATGTTTAACATTGTTCCCCGACGTGAACAGAAGTCTACAATGTTGAAGTTGTCAGTTACATTTTATTGGTCTTTTGCGTAGGATATCATCTTATAACCTGTGATACAATAAAGTAGATTTCGATTGCTAATGTTAGCTGTGTGCGAGTAAGCACCAACTAGCACCAGCTAACCAGCTAGCAAGCCATTGTCCAATTACGTCAGTAGCGACACTACAAGATCACTTAAATCCCACTGATCTCTATCTAAAAACGTGATATCTAAACGAAACAAAACAAGCGTAACATCATTTTGAACCAAACTAAATATTCGTTAGAAAATCTGTAAACTAGCGTTAACGTTACCTGTTTATGTTGGAGTATTCCTTCTTCGGGTATACAGAAACACAACAAATTCAAACCCTTCCAGTTGCCCAGCAGTCCCTCGTCCTCTCGAGCTTGAGCCTTTCCCGTTTTGTCTGTTTTGTGTGACCTCAACGTATTACATTGTTCCAATGTGTCAGAAACAACCACAATTAGAAGATACCCGATATGGAAACAACCCCCTTTCCCCTTTCAATTCTAAATCCTTTTAATGTCTGAACCCCATGGTGTTGTTCTGTGTATTTAATGGCGGCGGAAGAGCGACGAGGAAAGCCAAAATAAACCTACTGTGAACGACTTGCCAGAACTTTCAACGTCATGTATCATCTGACTAGACAGGCGGGACCCATTGGGTAATTTAATATTAAATGCTGATTGGTTAAGTACGCATAACCCTCCATGGTGGCTAAATTAAATGAGTTATATGTAAGGTAATTTTAAAACTAATCTGTAAACGGGTCAGTTTGTAGGTAAGCATAAATGTATCTGCGCGAGGACAGTGTACCCTATGTTGTGTGCGTTAACTTTTCCGCGAGTTTGCTATTATCCCGACATTTTCTAATCTTTCTGTCGAATCCAAACAACCCGTTAAATTGGCTCCAAATGGGCCCTGTTAAGAGAGATGCGGGCGACACAGGGGAGAGACAGCATGCATCAAACGGGCTCTATTCGGGGCAAGTTGATCAGCGTTGTGCCGCACCAGCTTGACACTCCCCCTTTTGCGTCACCAAGAAAATGGCAGCCTACTTGAGCCGATTACACCATATTTCATTGCATGTGTCAAACGTGAAGAAAATAGCTTATGACCTTGTGTCAAAGTTTAAGTTTGATTTCTTTGCAGCTAGGTTAACGGAGAGGACTGAACAGTATGCTTTTCGGAGAGGGTCGGTGGTGTTTCTTGTAAATCAGAACCCCATTCCTGTGTCAGGACATGGGATGAATGAACAAGGTGGTCAGCGTGACTTATCTTGCCTGTCTTCTTTTCAAGAGCTGGCTGAGAATTGTGTAAGGTTTAGAGACAAAATAGAATTAAATGAACCAAGTTTTCTCTACGACTACAACCCAAATTATTCAGTCAACACCGCGTGCAACGTCTGTTTTGAAGTAGAAAATGCGGAGAGGTCATTCAATGCGCTTCGGGACCAAGGCTGTGAAATACTCGTGTCCCCCAAGACGGTACATGATGATAACGGATGTGTGACTTACTTCGTGGTCAAATCTATTGTTGGAAATGTCTGCCACACTCTGCTTGACAGGTCGAAATACCATGGCAGATTCTTGCCACAGTTTAATGAACTGGACAACAAAACCAAATCCCACAGGTTCAATCTGTCGGAATGTCCCATCACTCATTTTGATCACATTACCTATGCCTGTCCCAGACGGAGCACGGCCGAAGTAATGAAGTGGTATGAAAGACACTTCGGTTTTCAGAGATTCTTCATTGGCAGGTATGAGAGATCATGATTCTGTGATGACAATCCAGTTGGACTGCGCAGTTGATCAAAAAATATTAACTCAAAAATATATTTTGTGAGAGCTTTGCATCAGATTCTATGTCTGAGTAGTGTGTGTTTTAATAATTATACTCTAAGTTTAAATCTCTCATCACAGCAATGAAGATGTGAATGAGGGATATGTTCTTGATCAAGATGGAATTGGACTTCGCCTCACTGCAATGGAGTACTGGAAATGCTGTGAAATGGGTCTAAAACTACCTTCAAAGGACATGGTGGAGCCCGATTGCAAGTTTGTTATTGCAGAGTCGCTACCAGAGCAGGGTTTGTCTTCTATGTCTATTTAGCTAAATGAATGTAAAGGTGTCATTTAAGCAGCTTTATTTCAACTTTTTTTTTTTTTTTTAGGAAAGAACCAAGTAGATACATTTTTGGAACAGCACAGAGGTGCAGGTATCCAGCACATTGGCCTCTACACCACAGATATTGTGGCTACAGCACAAACAATGGCCCAGGCTGGAGTTGAATTTTTCTCTCCGCCCCCCACATACTACACTGAGGTGGGTTTAAGTAGTTGGTGTCTTTAGCAATTGAAAATTGTTGCAGAAATTATCTTGTAAAGATAACTTTAACACATATTTTTTCCACAGTACATTTTGTCAGTCATCGATTTAAGTATGTTTTCTGACACATATCTAATTTCAACAATAATAGAATGTGAAGAAACAACAACTTCTACTAAGGCAACATGTTCTGTATATTAAGGTGCACTTGTTAACTGGACTAAGAGAGTATTCCGATTTACTGTATGTCTTAATCAGAACAGGCGCGGAGGAAAAAAAAACATGATTTTCACAGCACTGCCTCTTGTCCAGGGAAACGTGAACCCCGTATAGCAGACAGAGAATGGTGTCCTCCAACATCTCTTGGTAGGCAAGCTGTAGGGGGTCCGAGGGTCTTGTCAGATCCGAGAGTCTTATCAGGAGCCGCACCCGTTCTAGAGTGTACAGTTGTGTGTAAATTAACTTCACGTGTAAAGTAAAGGCCTTGGGATATGGCGTCCAGTCTTCCACCCTCCCCTGGTGTAGACTCCAGTTGAAGACCTGTTGAAGTAGCTCTCTGAGTTCCTTAGCACAGGACTTCAGCTGTCTTGCACAGACAAGAAAACTTAATGTAAGACCTCTTTTCATCTTTCAGATACTCCATGAGCTTATTTTGCATTATGCCTCACAGTTGAGTCAATGCCCTCATCTTCTTGTTAAGGAGGTTTATGGAATGGCTTACTACCCAGGGTTTTTGTTATTAGGGAAGCAGGCGCACAGTCCTTTTGGGAAGTACAACATCCATGAAGAAGTTTAGGTGGTCAGTAGGTAGATTTAAAACGGTCTCTTACGTCCTCCATATCCCCTATGGTCCATTTCCTGAAGGTGCACATGGTCATTAGTTGCCTTTGCGCTTGTGGCTTGTACTTTGGCTGAAGGTGAAAAAGGTTCTAGTCTGATTTCCCCAGCAGGGAGTAGCACTGTAAGCATTCCTCGAGTTTATATACATCAGGTCTATTGCTCTGTGTTTCCCTTGACAGGCCACAAATGAAACAAAAACTGACCTACACATAAAGGCCTAAAGTTAATATTTAACTTCCATGTAATTGTAAACAGCAATCACAAAACTAAGCTGCTTTTGTAATCTTGCTCATGTTTTGGTCCACAACAGGTGGGAAAACAGCACGAAATTGAGTGGGCAGGTTATGACCCTCAGATGCTGTCAGAACATGGCATCCTTCTGGACACAGCCCTGGACCAGGAAGCATTGTCTCAGCCATTCAGTGATAGGTATGGTTTGTACAAAAAGAAAAAAATGTAGCTGTTGTCTAACACAAAACCTAAAATTTGTAAGTAAGTTAATATGTATTTACCCTCATACTCGCTAGAAAGTGATGTTTACATTTTTGTGCAAAGTTTTGTAGACTACATGCAAGTCATGAAATCATGTCTTAGCCACCAGTACAGAAAAAAAGGTTGAGGTTTTTCTGTTACTATCAGATTTATTATCCCATATCCTTTTCTCCCAACAGATATCTCCTTCAGGTTTTCACCAAGCCCATTTTTGCAGAGGACACTTTTTTTCTGGAACTGATTGAGAGGCGTGGTGCCACAGGCTTTGGTGAGGGGAATATCAGAGCTTTGTGGAGATCAGTACAAGCATACATGGAGAATGAGAAGGTGGACGTACAGAAGCCAAAAACTGATAATGTGTCTCTGAAGACTGGCTAATGCAAAAATGCATTAAAGTCTTACAACGAAAGCAAAAGAACGATTTAATATGGCACTTGAGGTAAACACTCCTACTTCTTTGAAATTAATATATTAAAATCTAGGTTTTTTTATGAGTTATCATAAGTGACGTTTTTTGGAGATTTCAAAATCTATTCATTTGCACTTTTTAAGAAGTTGTTTTCAACAGAAGATAATCGTTACTGTGATCGTTACTGTAACACACTGTTACATTGGCCCTACTGTCAAGAAAATGCTTGAAACATTTGTGTTCTGTTGACATTATTTTATATTTACTAACATACATGTTTTATACTTTAAGACTGATTATTCAATTATTCAATTTTGTTTAAAAATAAAAAATTCCCACTATGTAGTATCAATTTAAGCAATCCTTGACTGTTTTATCTCTAGCTCATATTACCTGCTTATTGATTGGTTATTGGTGGTGCTTGACCTGTTGCTAACCATGCTCGGTAGCAGAGGTAGGCATAGTCAGTATCTTTCTTCAGTAATCCCCTTACTCACTAAAGTGAACAGCTTTTGAGAATTACTCTTATTTCAGCAGGTTCTTTCATCCCATCACTGTACACCGGGTTGGTCCTTACATTTGTTTTTGTTTCTTTGTTTCCACAGCATGACTCAAGTTTTTGTATTTTTGTATCAATCATTGTATTATTGCAGTATGTATGTGTCATTTCAGCATGCAGTGTGATATACTAGCATAATGATTAGTCCCATTGGTAAAATGGTCAAGTCCAGTGAAGCAGAGGTTGGCACAAATACACCATAAAGTATTGCATTAAAAAGACATGCTCATGAATTGTAACAAAGTACAATACATCATTACTGGTCTGAGAAATGTATTTAATTAAATTACAACAAGTCATTTGAAAATGCAAAAAATACATGTCTACATTGTGTTTGTAGCCATAAGCCTACAGGACAGATAATTCCCCATTTCGAATAATATTTTGTAGTGATTTGGTAAATATTTGTTTAATTTCCCAATCCCAAATTTTGTTCATTTACCTCTCCCGAGTAATTCCCATTCACTGTTGACATCTCTGGAGGTGTCACAGGCCTAATTCAATGGCAACTCCACTCTCCATCATCTAACTGCTTCACTATACCTGAACCCACTAGTCATCTGTTGTTGCCGTTTCTTTATTGAATGTTTGGAATTAATTCTAAAAATATTTTTTACTACAAACAATTGATGTCCTTTCCTTTAAAAACTTTAATTAATTAAATACACAGCTACTACCTCTGTGGTGTCGAGTATGAGGAAATCTCATTGCATACAAGAGATGCAATTGTGTTAACTAACCACCAGATGACACTAAATAGTCCCTATTTAAAGTAATTTCAATGTAATCAGGTTTCAAAGCGGAAGGAGATGATACATTATAAATATTGAATTGTACAGTTTGTAATTATATGCGATGATAATAAATGTAATAATTCATTAGATGCATAATTGGATCTATAATTATGGTGTTTTAGTGTCATTAATAATATACTACACAATAAAGTACATGAAACTGCCAAAATGTATTGTGCTCATAATGTGTAAGTGTAGTATTACACGTACATTATACTCCTTTCCATACACCTCAACAGAGCCGTATAGATTTTTTAGAAAGGTTTTCAACATTTTTCAACTAAGGAATGGTTGTTATATTTTCTTTCTTTCATTCTTGCAATGGGAAAATGAAAAGGGTGTTGTCTCATGAATTGCACATGTCATTATACACATAAAACAGTTAAAATGATACAAGATCTGGAGTATGCCAGCTGCTGTCTGTTTCCAGTCAGTTCTACTGACAGTCATCAACAGTCAGTCATTGAGCTCTGGATAGTGTTTTGCCTGTTAGCTACAGGCTTTGTAATATTGCTATTGATCGGGCGATTGACTGAACCACAAGCCCCATTTTGTTTATGGTTCAAGCCACATTCAGATTAATGTTATTATTCTCTTGGGGAAAATTAGGTTTGTGTAACAATCACACTTTACAAATATGTTACTAATGCTTTTAAATTATTTAGGACAGCATTTTATTCTTATTTTGTATTTGCCATAAACTGAGGCTCCTTTAACCCACTTTGTTCCTCCTCTTATCTATGGGACAGTGTGAACCTCCTCCCATACAGTCTGTCCCAAAAGAGATTACAGTCACAGCAGATGCCACCTTTGGATTAACCTTGCTGTCTGCCTGGGCTAAACTATGCTTACCTCAACCCACATTCATAAATGGGATTTCAGTCATTCATCATTTCAGTTGACTGAACAAAAGTTTAAGATACACTCAATGCATTTAAATAACAATAATAGGTTTTCCGATTTTTAAAGCTTTAAACTTTTAATTTTTGCCATTTGTGGCATTGTTCAGGAAATTCACAACCTTCCACCAAATTACCTAATATTAATTGCAGCGGACATTTGACTGATTTGACAGAGTGCATTAAAAAGAAACTAAACAACAATCTTAAAAGACCTTGAAGTCTGCTAGACCAACAGAGTTGCACATAAACTCTGGTAAGCCCAGGGCTTCTCAGCATTCAACAATCAGGCTCACTTGAGGCAAAAATACATACATTTATAGTAATTCTGAAGCATCTCAGTTAATTTTGTCAGACACCCATGGTGAGTGAGTAAGTGAGTGCGCAAGAAATGTCTACAAATCATAAAACATTGTGTTGATTAGACCTTAACCTAGATCAGACTAGGTCAACTGACTGGGCTAATGACTTCAGTTGGACAACTGCAGGCTAGGCCTTGTAGTAAACATAGAAAAATGAGAGCCATTACCCTGAATATTTTAATGCAAAACAAACATGCTAAAAATAATATCGTTTGTATCCGCACATGATCATTTGGTCCTAATGCAATGTTTAGTGTAGGCAAAGAGACGTTCATCTCAATGAACTATCCAACTTTTTCAGTCTGACAGAATGTTCCAAAAGGAACAGGGTAAAGTTTGTACCATATGTTGCTCTTAGTTTTCTTGTATATATTATTATATTTGTCTCTAAAATTCAATATATGTATAGTGCTTGTTACTTCTTCTTATATGTTTGAAAACACTTCGGTTTGGGTACATTTTTAGTTTACAAATACACATGTATTTCCGTTCTCCCCTAAAAGAGAATGGTTCGGCCATCTGTGCATGTCAAGCATGCCCAACAGTGCGAGTAGCTGACGGGCAAGCGATATGATTGTGGCAAAGCTCCCCGTGTACGAGAGTGTACACATTGGGGTCCGGGGAATTCAACATCTTGAATATTTTTGTTGTGCAGTGTTAAAGTGAACTGCCAATGTAATTCGACTCTGTTGGTAACGTTTTTTCTACAGAGATGCTCTGGACGATCCTTGTGAGTAACTTTAAAATAGAATTGGAAAATTAGCTAACATTAGTTGGAGGCAACACTAATAATTTACAGTCGCTAGCAAACATTAGCAAGCGAACTTATTACTAAAAGTTGGAGTCTAGTTGGCACTACGTATGCGTTGAGTAAACGACAGGCTCTGTTAATACAGATACTATTCTTGATTTTATTTTGTTTAATTAAATGCGTATGACACAGAGATTTTTGTGCGAACATTAGCTTGATCTAAAACTGGTCCGAGACCGAACTGGCTAGGAAAACAACTGAACAAACTCCGACAGCTAGCTGACTTGGCTATCCCGACTAACCAGCCTTTGTTTGCTTTCAAGTTTATTTAACTAACTCAGACATTTTTTTTGGCAATGACAGTCTTCGATAAGCAAGTGGATGACAATTCTGGATAATACTAAAAGTTGACGATGACCTTTACAGTCGAGTTAACTGCAACATTTGAACTCTAGCAAAGAGTAGAACAGTAAATCGAGACAACATTAAGTAGGCTAATAACTCAGGGTTGTTAGCGGTCTGAGTACGTTTTGATGGGTAATGGCAATTTAAGGTTGAACTATCCTCTTTTTTTGTAACGTTTCTCTCCTCAGCTTCGGTATTACGCTGGTCAGTTGTGTATGACATTTGCTAAGGTTTAGTGAGTGATTTAAGAAATCAACTAGTTATATGTATTTTCCAAAATACTTACAACATGCATAAAAAGAACAACTTTAAAATTAATTTAATGTCATAAAATGACGCAAGTTTTTAACGGACAAGAATGCAGTTAGCCTCTGCTTATCGGGGGAAATTACCTTTGCGATGGGGACAAAAGTTCCCCTACTTAGAATTGGTAGACTATAGGCCTATTACTCTTTAGCCAAGGAGGTCTTGCCTTTCATTCCCACTGTCCAATGGAACCTCGTTACATTAACAGACCTGAAATACCTGTGGGTTTTTTTTCTCTTCTTCATTTTATTAGCGCTTAGATACCAGTATGTGGTTTGGCCTGGGTAGATCCGGTGCACCATTGGTCATACAATTACCGCAGCGAACTGTAGATGCTGTGAAGGTATTTAATTAGCTAGCTGTGTGAGTGATTGGACACATCTATGAATAAAACGAAGATGATGTGAATTCACTCTGTCTGAACTAGGCTTTAAAAAGCCTAATGTATTTGAATATAAACATGATTTTATGGCCCTGTCCTGGATATTCTGGAACTAGGCCTAATTAGCTCCTAAGTTTGCAGGAGAAACCATGTGCTCGAACCTTTACCCAGCTAGATGTGTGGAATTCATTGATATTAATGTTCAGCTAGCCTAAGTTGCAGTATTCCAAATGCAGGTCATAGCTGGAAAATGGGCCTAAACTGACTTTCTACTAAATGATGGCTAATGCTGACATACATTGCCAATTCTTTGAATCTTCCCTGCATTGAGTTCCACTCAATGCTCTGCATTTACTTTTCCTCATGCATTATATTTTATTGGATAGTTGTGAGGGTAACCTGATCCCAATAGATACATTGATAAATAGAAACCTGGATGGATGAATACAGTTTTCCAGAAGGAAATATGCCTAATGGATAGGATTCCAAAAGTCCATTGTTTCTAGGCTGTTGTAAATTGTGCTGCTACATTAAGTTTGAGCACTACTGGAGAAGTTTAGAATCTGAGACATCCAAATGGTACTGAAGACCTATGGTACTGGACTACTTTTTCTGTCGGTCTGTGCCATACCGCTGTAGCCTAATTTCTGTTGTTTTCCGGCAGGGCTTGTCCTTAAATTGTTAGCCTAAATCTGCATTGTTTTACTTAAACCAAATTCACTTGAGATTCACCAGGTCTGCTATTGCAGACATTTTTTTTGCATAGTTTGTTGTCACTAACATGTGAGGGGGAAATTAGCCTTCTGCTATTCTAAAAAAAATACTCTACCACCTCAGAACATTATACCTGAGTGTGTGTCATTGCTTGTCTCTAATACTTTTCTCTCCAACTCTTACCTTTTGTTATACACTATGGCACTGGCAAAGCCTTGGGTTTCGTGCCAAAGCTTCTTATTGCCTGGTAACAATTTAACAGGCTGTCTGCTGCAAGCAATCCCAAGTGGAACAAGGGTTTTGGAACAAAAGTCACATGCTGTTCAAGAACTTTGTCAGAGGCACAACATGCATGTCCTCATACACTGTTATACAGTGGTAAATGCATACACAGGGCGAACATGGCTTGTTTCTAAATCAGCACTTCCCAATGAAAAAAAGTAAGGCCTCTCTTGACAAGCTGGTTTAAGTGGAACAGGCCGGCTGGGCCTTTGTGATTATGGTAAGTGGCTGGGGCAGCTGCCTACTTGTGAATCTGCTGGTGAACTATCCCCCACCCAATGCTCACACATTGCCCACTCTGTGGTTTCAAAGCCCTCAAGACTCAAAGTGTTTTTTGAAAGCCCTCAAATTCCTTGCGCTGCCATCTGAATATCGATGAAGATTCAGTAGTTCAGCATGTAATAATTATTTTATATATATAGTATTATATAATAAATAATATATCTTTATCTCTGGCAATTTTGTGGATTGAGTGTTTCCTGTTGTTCTTAAATTAAAATTATAGTAGTGTAGATTTAATTAGCTAAAATAATAATAATTAGATGTAGATTCCCTAACAGATGAGACAAACTAAATGAGATGAGACAAACTACACTCAGAAAAAAAACCGGAGGCGAAGCGCTCCAAAAGTAGGCCTAACGTGAGGACGGGGTTGTTAGGGGTTAGGAGGAGAAGAAAACCGGGGGCAAAGCGTTCCAAAGGCGCTAATCGCTCCAAAAGTGCTAATCGCTTTGTGAGGACGGGGGGGAGTTCTGAAGGTGCGGCGGGCCGCCGCAGTCAAGTGTACATAGGGGAAACCCTGCTACCTGCCTCACCCGTTCATATGAATGACTACATTTCTCCACACTGTTCCACTGTAGTGTGATCTTTGCTGGAGAGTGCAACGTGTGGGCAAAACGGAGGGAGTGGATGTACAGGCTTGATCAAGAATATCACAAACTCGCACATCCTTAATCCTATCGACTGTGGCAATGATTTATCCTCTTATTCGTAGGCCTGTCTCTTCTGTCGATGCTGTGTTCCTGCTCCAGTTAGAAGGAGAGTCTGTTTTGTGGTGCCTTTGTTGTGGGTGGGTCTATTGTTGACTGTAGGCATGAAATGGTGCTCTGAGGTGATGTGGGTGTGCAGTGTTGGGATTGATGTGTAATGAAGTGCTATACCCAGGTGGCGTATACTATAAAACAAGATTGGAGGAAGGCCTACATTAGCCTAAAAAAATTAATTAGGTCTGTTCAGATTCAGCGGAGACAGATGTTTTTTTTGCTAGCCTTATTTTGAAGGGAACCGTTTTGATCAGCTTTGCATAGGACATTAAACATTTGTGTTCCAACATTCTCGCTTGTCAGATTGTCCTCAACTAAGGAAGCGATGACTAGACCAAAGTATTCAACTGTGTAGTCAAAGCAGCTTCACTATGTGTACGTGGGTAGTAGATCTGTAACAAATGCCTGCATGGCAGAATCTCTCTCTCTCTCTTCCTCCTTTCTTTGCATGCTGTCTGTGCTTGAATGGGAAACCATATGGACGAGTCATCCTGGTTTTCCAGTGAACAGGCGTGTTCTTATCAACCCTACCGCTATTATTATCTTTTTAACTAGACTACATGCCTTCTTGACCTCCATTTAACAGTATGGGGATTGTGAATGCTGTTGATGTAGCATCATGTGGCTTAGCAGTCTGTCAAGTTTCTTATCTGTATGTTTTTGTCTTTGAGTTAGAAGGTCAGATTTGCATACCAATCCATGCTATGGAGGTTAAGATTGAATTTCGAAGGTGAAGTCTATTAATTGATCATTTCCTTTTTTTGAGCAACAAATAAATATAGGGGGAAAAGCCAAAAAACCCTTCTCTACATTAAGTTAGTGCTGTTTCAGTTAGTTAGTTTCTGTAAGGCATTGGCTTTTCATCTCTTTCTCTTGGCTGTGTGTGTGTGTGTGTGTGTGTTCTTACACGTTGGTATATGTGCACACACACACACAGACACACACACAGATTAGTGAAAGGCTGGTGCGTAGGCCTATATGCTGCCAGACAAAGGGAGGGAGAGTGGGGAAGCATTCCTCAGGCGGTGGGGAGGTCAGGCTCTGGGCACTGCAGTCACACTCTTCCCCTGCTGTCCTGTCCCTGCCTGCCTCCTGCTCTGTGGGTCCTAACAAAAGAAAGCTCAAAGCCCTTCTCCTCTGTCCACAGACGCCAGCAGAGCCCTAAAGCGGACTGCCGAGGAGCTTGACGAAGCCATTAGCATTAATGGCCGTCTAGTGTTTGCGCTTGCATCCCTGTACCTCCAGCAAACATGGCCTCTGATGGGTCAGCTATGCACTGGTTAAGACTGTGGCAAAGATGTGTGTTGCCATGGTAATTATTCACGCTAAAACACTGGAAAAGAAGGGAGCTGATGATGTAACATCCAAAGACTCAAACTTCAAGCCGGTAAGTTTGGCCTAAACATTTACCTTTACTTAATAAAAGAATGTATCACATTCAATATACAGCATTTCTATCATGTTTCTAAGTTTAAAGTATGTTTCTGGTATGTGTTTATATAATGGATCACTCAAGTCATAATGGCTTACTAAATAGGCTAGTGTCCCAAATCTATTTTGCAAAGGGCAGACCTCAGCACGCTGCAAGTAAAGTTAACTCTGTTGTAGTAAAATAGGAAGGCATAGGAGATCAGCCGAGTTACATATGAAGTTCTATTTTTTTACAGAGAGGACTTCCGATAGTGAGTTAATGTGTTCTTATTATAATATTGTCACAGAGTTATCTGAAGGAGTGTCATCTTTTTAAAATCATTTTTAGTTCAGTTATTTTCTCTTGGAAAACATACTGTGGCTTTGTGGCCCGAGCCCGGCAAGAATGACTCGGGTAAAGAAAATGAAAACTTACTAAAGCTTCCCTGGAGAAGCTGACTTGTGCTTGTCTCACATTTTTTGGAGTGAAGTCATTCAAGAGTTCCTCTTAAACATGCTCTTCTATTCAGTCTGAAAGTCTATGGCACTGTAGTTTCTTACATTCCTTTAGTGAAGGGCCCCAAAAGCCCCCCCTCCCCACTCTCTCAGCATCTGGCTGGCTAACTGGTTGACATGCACAGACAGCTGATTAGGTTGTGGTCTACATGCTGGCATGGTGGCTGCTGCTAGCGGTGCTGGTGGGGAGGAGGTGAGTGGTCGACTTCCTGACTCACGTTTGCTTGAGTGGGGCTGCTGTGTAGAAGTTTGTCGAAGACAAATCAAGTGCTGAGGAGACGCTCTGTCTTTTTCTGTCTCTCTTTACAGTGTGAGACAGTGACCATGAGCCAGGGGGCTGCTCTCTTCTGTGGAATCATGGGTAAGTACTCCTTTGAAAGGGGGTGGGGGTGCTTACACAACTTAGCTACATCTCTTTTTACCAAAAACCTACTCAGAAGATTCTAACAGGGAAGAAAACGCACTTTTTTTGTACTTTATACTGTGTGGCTACCTTTGTCCCACACCAGTCTTGACCATTTGTCTCCATGAGGTGTAAGTGAGGCTTAATCCAGCAGCAATAGGGCTCAAATTGAAGTATTGTCTGTGCATTGAATTCTAATGGTATGGAAAATATGCCATTGCTTAGACCTTGTCACTGTTCCTGTTTCTGTTACTGTTAGTCCTGTGTGCGATCATTCCCCGACCTTGGTAAATATCCAGTGGAACATGTCCAAGTGAATGCACTGAATGTGGACTAACAGCACCAAGCAATGAAACCACTGTACTTTGGTACATTTTTCTAGTGCAATTCTGGTATCTGTTTAAAGTGCTACTTCAAGGTTGACCACTACTGTGGATAAATAGGTACATAAAGCTCTCAATATGTGTGCTTAAATTTTGAAATGTCTATAAATTAGTTGAAAAGTTCATTTTTTAACATTTTTGGTGATACCGGAGTTTTTCATTCGAATTCGGTGATGACGTAACGTTATACTTGAAGGAAGGTGGCACTAAAACAGTGGCAAGCAACTGGGATGGGGAAGAGGTTTCAAGAACCTCTAACATCTCCTATAACTTTTAAACAGTCCGACATGAGTGTCTAAATGAGGAATTGGCAAGAATTGGTGGCCGTCAAAGCCAGTTAAATGCGTGGACCGATGAGAGTGGAGAGTTGCAACAAGCTTTGAAGGTAGCCTACTAGCTCCAAAATCTTCACTTCTTACCCAAATGTTGCAAATGTTGTCTGCTGAGTAAACTGGTGAAATGGGTTAAATATTCCACTTGCCATTAGTTATATGGAAGCTGATTTATTTGTTCAGTGTAGGCTACGTCCACTACTGACTAGTGAAGATATTATGAACATTTATCTGATATGAACCAGTCTACAGTAGCCTGTGGTAAATTTAAGTAGCCTACAATGAGCTCCACCTAAATAGTTGAATAACTATTATTGAGTTATTTGAGTTATTTGAGTTATTACAAAGTTATTTATTTTACAAAGAGTTTTGTGCAAGTGGAGTGTTCGTATTTAATGAGATGCTTCAGACACCGTTATCGTTTTATCCTTTGGGTGTTGATTTGGGTATGATGTTGTTATTGCTAATCTGGTAGACCAGCTAACAACAGTATTGATGTAGGCTAAACCGTGTCAGTGAAAGCGACGTCATCTTTCTGTTTAGCTACTTGGGAAGTACCCACGAAGCCATGAGACGTTTATGAATCCTGTTGTTATTAGGTACATGTGTTTATTTAAGCATTATCGCACGAGTGGGAGTGGTGTTGTTGGCCAATATCGCCACGGCTGTGGTTCGCCGTAGGCACGAAGCCGAAGGCGTAGGTAACACCCGACCACGAGTGCGATAATGCTTTTATACAACAGTTCCATAGCCAACAAAAAAAAGATACCAGAGTGCATTTTTAGGAAGGGTAATTTATTATTTGCCATTGTTTTTTAGCCCAGTTCCTCCGCTATGCGAAGTAGGCCTAACAGAGAACGCTTGTGGTTGCTATGCAACAAATAGTTACTCTTAGGAGCTGCCTCACTGTGTTGCTTTCGTGTCGGCTCTTCTCAATGCTGTCCCGCTCGTCGGGGTTTAATGGGGCGCATCTACAGTATGTGCTTGCCTCTCCTGTTCTTCATCTGATGAATTAATGTTTTAGATCGAAAGTTATATTAAATATGTCGTTAGACATTTTGCTTGTTTGTAGCCTCTGCTTTCAATGAGCGTGAATGGAATGTTGGTTTAAACTGCTAAATCAAAGAACATGGAATGCCGTTGGCGGAGTGATTATTAGCTGTGAAGAGTCACCAGTGGCGATATTGTCCAATATCACCACTGATAGAACACATGTTTTTCAATCAGATATTGCTAAATTGTTCGATAGAACACATGTTTTTCAATCAGATATTGCTAAATTGTTCGACCGGACCTAACTTGTATAAATTCTCTTATCTTAATAGAAACAATTACCAGTCTGTGGTAGCGACTTTTCACACTACTTTGGAGCTAACGTTATCCACGAAGCTGTGAGATTACTAGAATAAATGGCTTGGAGCCAAAAGGCAGGGCTGACAACGCACACGCATTGAGCGTGCGACACACTCTTTTGACTGTCTTCACACGCTCACACGCCATACCTCCGATGTCACACACTGAAAATTCATTTTATCTCTCTGATCTTTGCATCAGCTCAAACACTGCCTGCGATTGATCAATTCCATAAGGCCAAATAGGCAGAAGTGTTTCTTATAGCCTGCAGAGTGCGCCACTAACGTAGGTGGTAGGGGTGGGCAATATAGACGATATATACCGTATGCAATATGCATTTGGCCAATGATAGAGATTTTGGGTCATATCGGCATACCGTGATAGGCTCATTGCGTCTCCACAACCATGTGAAAAAATGTTGACCTGTAGCTTCACCTTATTGATAGCACCTTTTCATTCTTACAACGAAACTGTGTAAGAGCCTATAAAGTGAACAGCTACTGCCTGACACAAATGCAGCTTACCAGTTTACTTCTGTGTGAATTTGAGAGTCCAATATAAACACCTCCGAACGATGACTAAACAACTGTTGTACATATTGACTTTATGCTATGGTAACCATTAAAAAACTGTTATGCTGTAAGTTACATACCAAAGTATACCGTGATATATATCATCTACCGTCTGTGGTTCAAAATATATCGCAATCTATTTAGACAATCTATTTTAGGCTATATCGCCCACCCCTAGTAGGTGGCGCACCTTAGCTTACACTGCACTTGTGAGCTAAGCTGATATCATAGGCAGGATTAGATGCGTGAGTTTGACAAGGTAGATGAGCCTGTGCCTATTAAAAATTCTCAGGTGCAAGCGTGTTGAAGATCTCTCAAACAGGCACGTACACAGGCCAGTGTGCTGCGTAATCATACTTCCAAACTTAAAATACGGTTTCTTAAGTGATTTTAGCCTATGTGTTCTGATATAATGCCGAGAGCTCTAGCTGAGCTGAGCTCATCACAGGTCAGTATATACTAGAAGTACTTGTTGCTCTAACGTTAGATGTTAAAGACTTCTGAACGAGACGTAGCCTATTAAAGAACGGTTTGTATTGTATTGTAAAAGAACGGTGCAATTTACGTTAATACCGAGTTTTCAAGACAAGTAGCAAAGTCGCAAATTGTCAAAAGCATGGTGACCTGCAGGAATGTCAACAAGCACTTAATTTTACGTTACGTAAACTATAAGTTAGAGTAGCAGTAGTTTTAACAGACTACTATTTGGTTAAGAAATTATGTGTCATGAGGTTTATTCAATGACTAGTTTGTAAAGATAAGCCTGATGTGTGTCATGTGTAATATTAATTTGAAATATCTTGAATTTTATTTGGGTAGCCCCTGAAGTTTTAAAATATTTGTAATAATATCTAGCTCAGCTTTTACAACTCTTCCTTCTGTTTACTGAATGGGAGAAAATCAGCTCAATTGAATCATCCTGACTAGCACTGTAGGGAGATGAGTAGCCTTTGTGACATGACCAGGTTAATGAAAGTGTTTTCTGTGAGACGGTGTTTTCTGTGGTGGTTTTTAACAAAACTAAGACAAGAAACTTGGCCCTAAATGGCAAAGATAACTGACTTGGAGCCATGCTACCAATGGGAGCCTTCGCCCCAAATTATTAAGGCTGCCAAGAAGGCCACAGTCATGTGTTAGTTTCAATTAGAGGTCGACCGATTTATCGGTTGGCCGATATTTGCATGATTTTAAGTCATCGGCATCGGCCGATATCCTTGCGTGTTATTGGAGTGGTGCAGCCGCATGTGAAGGACCCCTAATAAACTTTTGTAATATTCAGTCAGTTGTAAAGATAGTCCTAGAAGATAAAGGTAAGGCTTAAATTCTCACATTTCGATGTCCTGTTGTCATGTATTTGCTATTATGTTATTAGGAAACTATGTTGTGTTGCTTCATTTAGGGAAAGAAAAAACGAAAAACATTTAACCGTCTGGAATTGGCATAATGGTGTAGTTGTTTGCCGTTGGCTTTAAAAATGAAAACATATCAGCACCTTGCTTGCAAACATACTAGCCACGTGTGTTTATTTCTCCTGTGTCGGGATTGTAGAATTCACTTTGTGCATGGGGCGGGTAAGGCAGCATTCAACATTCACAGACTCAACACCGGCCGCCACATATTGCGTTTCGTTACACTTATTTATTTATTTATTTTATTTTAACGCCATTGAAAAACACGCAGCATTCGTTAAGCTGAATTCCCTTTCCGCTGTTCTCCCTCTCTGTCACCCACGCGTCTGTCTCTCTCATACACACACACACGCACGCACACACACGGCCCCTCTCCTCCATGCACACCGCTTATGTCTCCATGAAAACCAACGAGATCATCCCTGAAAGCGTTCGCACTGATGCACCTGACGCTGCTACGGTGAAAGCATAAAGTTCTTCCGCAACTTTTGTAGACTATACTTGCAACTTTACCAAACAGTAGAAGTAAACTCATTCTCCTTGGCCCGCTCTCGTGTGCGCTCAATGGACACCCGCCCTCAACATATTTAATCCAAATATAACATTCACAATAGTGAACGCCATGACGCAAAGAAGACAACTAATTATTGTTAAATCCGGTTAGCATCATTAGTAGGCTATGCTGCAGACATTTGATTAAAACTCTTGCATTCAAGTTGACTGACCATCTACCAATGTTTTTCAAAGACTTATAAGGGCCTGTCCCAAGGAGAAAAAGTATTTGCTTACCTTGAAACTTAAACACATCCACAAACTGAACAGTCCAACCAGTAGAGTATGATAGTCTAAGCTTAGCCTGCTACTTTGTTTACAATATTTTGAGGCTTCAACCAGACAGCTGAATTTAGCATAAAGTTTGCTGTTATGAATATCATTAAAAATGTTTATTTATAAAGTTGTATTTTTATTTAAATGTCTATTTAAGTTTACATGTTTATTTACATATATCGCTCATTGATTTTTTTTTTTCCCCCTTAACTTTAGATAAATATTTTATTGTGATATGATATTTGATATAATAAAGATTTCAAAGATATTTTAAGACAGTGTTCAATAAATTATGTTACGTTTGGAAATCTTGTGCATCCTCTTTTATTAGTAGTATGATATTTTAGCATGCAAATCGGCAGCACATATCGGTGATCGGCTGACTCTGACATCTAAACATCGGTATCGGCATCGGTTATAGAAAAACCCATATTGGTCGACCTCTAGTTTCAATGATCGCAGTGGCAAGCTTTGGTCTGTCTCTAACCAACGTTATGTAACGGAACATTAGAAATGTTCCAGGTGAACTTTTCTCTTCTTTTATCGTCTTCCTCCTCTTTGTCCTCTCTCTACATTCTGTCTCTCTAGTTGACCCTTCTCGATTCGACGCAGTCGGTTCCCTCTTTCTCCTCCCTTTGCTATGTAATTAAAGGCCATTGTACTGTTCCTTGAACAGCTTGTGAGGCTGTTGGCTGTATTGAAAGGCAGCTGCTGTCTGTAGAGAGCCAGACTTCATGGGGCTTTATACTCCTTTCCTGAAAAGCCTGAAATAAGAGTCTTGTGTTCTTGTCCACCTCCTTAGACACAGATTTGTTTACCTTCTCAAAGCGAATCTGATGCCTCGCTTGCACGCCTGGCAGCTGGATGTCTCTTGATGTTCTGTTGACCAGGGTTTGTCCATGCTACGTCTTAGCCCAGGTTTTAAGATGTTAGGGTCATTAGGGTCAAAAGTAAAAGCTACGGAACATATCGATGGAATAGGAATTTAGCAGACTGGTCCTATAGTTGTGTAAGCCGACAGTGGGCTTTAGCCATCAGAATTGAGAACAAATCACTAGAACTTTGTGCCGTTATTAGCCTGTCAAAATCATAATTGAGGAACTTTCCAGTTTTGCCACATATTCATGTCAGGAAAGTTTCTGGAGTCTTACTAGGATGTGTCTATGCACAATTAAAAAGACAGCATTTCATCAAATGTTAATATATAATCTTCTAACTTCATAAGGGAGAGTAGTGCTAAGCTTCAATAAGGTTAGATACAATAAGATTCAAAAGTGTAAGGGCCCTGCTGAATTCCCTTTAAAAAGAAGACATTCTGAGAGGGGGGTTGTCTGAACTGCTTGTTGCTAAAAGATTTGCATATTATTGCATTGCGTTATTTTCAGATACATACTGCTTAGGGTTGCGATGTATGTTCTAAATCATCTTGTCCTTTTGTGTGCTTTCTCAGAGTCTCAGAGCAGGTGGTGTGAGGTTGGCCGGGGCTGCGGCATTCAGCAGCGTCCTGTGGGCTCCAGCCTGGAGAGCCTGTGGGACGCCCTCCCCGAGAGCTGCCAGGGCCTGAGTGGCAGCCCGTGGGGCCCAGCCGGTGCCATCAGCAGCCTCCTCCACGACCTGAGTCTGAGTGAGGGCAGTGGCACCCCGTCCTACACGGCACTCTCCACCGCCCCGCCCAGCAAGCGCCAGTGCCGCTCCCTGTCCTGCTCAGATGAGCTGGCGCCCGGCTGTCGCTCCTCCTGGCGCCCTCAGGGCTCGCGCGTCTGGACGGCTGTGGAGAAGCGCCGGTGCCACAGCGGCGGCAGCGTGGCCCAGAGGAGCGGGCATTCGGCCACGGCGGCGCTGCCCGGGACCTCTTCTGGCTTCCCCGGGATGCAGCGCAGTTCAAGCTTCAGCCTCCCTGCTCGCTCCAACGGCCTGGAGCTGCCCTCCTTCAGCCCCACTAGCCTCCCCTTCTCCCCTGCCTTCACGGGCGTCCTGGCCTCCCCCACCTCCCCCACCTCCCCGTCCTCTTCCTCCTCCTCACCCTCCAAGCCACCCTGCCCGCTCTACCTCTCTCACGAGCAGATCTGCCTCCCCGAGCCCCTGGGACCCGCTGAGGCCTGCTCTTCTTCAGACTCCACGCCGGAGATGGGCCGCCGCGGCGGGCAGGGTGGTCTGGCCCGCAGCCGCTCCCAGCCATGTGTGCTCAACGAGAAGAAGATCGGGGTCAAGCGTCGCCGGCCCGCCGACACGCACAAGCAGAGGCCCTCTCTGGACCTGGCCAAGATGACCCAGGTGAGAATCATTGACTCTGTGCCTCTTCTCTTCATGTGTAGGGGGTAGGGTGTAGTGTAACTCACCTATTCTTTTACCTTTTTCCATGCCTGGGTGTCAAATATGTCTGAACCCTAAGTTCAGATTAGGCGAGGCCATGTTGCGTTCACTTGCAGATTGTGCCAGCTAACAGTTTGTAACTGTCTCAGATAGCACCTGTTGCTGAGCAGAAGCTTCTGTCTCCAGCTGGTTAACCTACTTTACTGTGTCTTCGGTGTGTGTGCGCCATTCGCACCATTTTAGGCCCTGTGGCTACAGCAAGGCTGAGTGCATCTTTGCAGCCTGTTGTCAGCTTGGCTTACTGTCTGTTGGACCAAAGACGTTTCTCTTCTCTGTTCTCGCCATGCTCCTGGAGCTCCTAATGAGGGATGAGTTGTTACGGGTCACTGAGCAGAACCCCCACCCACCCAACAACCCCAGACTCCTGCTGCTCAAACACTATCAGAGCTGTGCCGATCCATGCTGAGGCTGCCATAACTCTTCTTTCACTGTAGAGGCTAACAGCATGCTAATGCTACTTTTGTTAGCCATCACTTGCTTTGATGTTTGCATGCAGGTTCCTTCTGTGTAACACATTTCTCTTTATGTGTGGGAGAAAGACAAACACATGCACACAGAGAGAGCCTTGCTTTGCACACACACAGGAGCAAGAGGGAAAGAGTGGAGTCGGAACAGGAGGCCCTCCTCAGATGTGGAGTTTGGCAGCAGGCGAGAGAAAACAGATGGTGCATTGAGTGTGGCCCCGCGTGTGAGACTTGTCTGTCTGGTGTGGCAGCCCAGCTGAGGCCAGGCCAGTGGGCCACCTTCTAACCAGACGCCGCTGGCACACAACCACTCTTTCATTGGCCTTCAAAGGTGTTTGCATACAAGTGTATGGACCTGCTCCCCTCATTGCCAGAGACTGATTCTCAGCATGGCGTCCTTTTGTTTTCACCTCTCAATTAAGAGGCATGTTGCCATGTAAGCAGAGTACTGAAACGCAGTGGCCCACTACCTCGCCTTTTTTTTCCCCTCTCTTTTTCTCCCTCTCTTCTTCTTAGTTCTTTGAAAGCCATGTTTCATTACAGCTGATGGCAATCTGGTCCTCATCTCAATTCCTCGAAAATACAAAGATCCCCCCCCCCCCGTCCCAGCCCACCACAGGAAAGGGAGAAAGAAGGTTTTTCCCTTGACTCTGGTCGGCCGTGGATTTGTGGCACGTTAAGAGCCCAACCCCTTAGAAGAGGGGAGCTGGTAATCATGTGCAGCTGTGCACTTGAGTTTCCAAATGGCCGCCGGTGTTTTAGTCCCCTATGGCTCCACTCTCGGCCCATCAGCGCTGTGGACAAAGTGTACCTCTGTGCAAAGGCCAGCGAGCGGTGTTTGTGCTGCCCCAGGACAGGACGGCTTGCCAGGCTGGGATCGGAACTCCTGGACATGAACCTCCGGGGCCAGGCAGAGGAGAGAGACGGTTGTAAATCCAACAACTGGGTCAGGTCAATAATTATTGCTGCCATGGTAGATGGCTTTTTAAAAAGTATATAAATATAGTTGAGGGGGCACAGCGCTGTTGTGGCAAATGTTTGTCTTCTTGAGAGGAATCCACATTTTTGAAAGCTGATAACATTATCGCTGTTGTTTTCATCATTATTATTATCAGATTTTTGTCCAGGAGTTTAGATCCACTGCAAAGGATGCCATGCATGTCCACACCCACCCTTTACTGGCAACCCCGCTCTCACGCAATCCTATCATTTAGTGCTCTCCGCAATCAGGTCTCGAAATAGAGCTGGCCGTGTCCCACGTTAGCAAGTCACCCAGAGTTCAGTGGTGTCTTAACAAACAGTCTGTCGTGACCCAGAACACCTCCGCTTTGAAAATACTCGCCTGGCCCTTGCAGGACGGCTGCTGCCAAGCTTGCGCACACACACAAAAGCATTCCAGAGGCAGAGCAACAATGCGCTCCCTCCTACTTCTGAGGTCTCTCTCTATCCCTCTCTCTTTCTCTCCCCCTCTTCTGGGGGTGAGGCTTTTCCTGTTGATTGTTCAGCTACCTGCATGTTCTTCTCATGTGGTGACACTGGCTCTGCTTTCAGAGAAAAGTATGCAGATCAGGGCCTTTTAAATGGGTCCATGAACAGCTGCAGGGGATCCATGTGGATGTTTTTAACATTGTTTCCACAGGCTAGCGTTATGACTACCCTATGTTCTACAACAAGCAAAGACAGCAGATTCAACTTTTTTTGTCCACTGCACCTCAATATATCAGTTTATACTGGTGTGTTTTTTTTTGTTTGTTTTACCATGAAATTGGCACGTATCTCCTACCAGTCAATTGTTTCTCAATGTCATACCAGGAGGTCTACTCCTTTAAAAATGTTGCGCATAGTAACCTTAAAGGGCTCATAGAATGCAAAACCACATTTACCTTGTTATTATTGAATTTAGGTAGCTTAAGGTATCCAATGGACCATACCAAAACTCACCGTTTTCCGCCTGCTTCTACATGTAAACGTCACACCAGAAATGAAAAAGGCCCGACTTTACGTAAAGTCGCTTGGATGCATGGAGGTATTGTAAAGCCTGGAGAAAGTGACCAAGTCCCGCCCCCATTCATTTCAATGAGAAATGCTAGGCTAGGGAATTCAGCCAAAATTGAACGATTTTTTCATAATTTAAAATGGAGTTTCGTGAAGCCTATTTCCGGTACCATATTACTTGGCCAATTATATAATGCATTACTGATTGACGTAAGGTTGAGCAGTAAGCTATATGGATGACAGGAATTGGCCGTTTACACGACACATTGGATGTTTACTTCGTTTGTGAACGCGCATTGTTTTCTTGTCCTGCCTTTAGCAGCACTTAATGCCCACCCCAAATGTGTATGTTAATATGATTGGTTGGCTTAATTTACCTTTTCTGGTGCCGTTTGCAAAGTTTCTACAAGAACATTCATGGTGAGAGCGCATATTATGTGTGGTTTGTTTTTAACGTGCTGTTCGTCTTGAACTTGTGGGTCTAAATCCAATGGGCGTCTCTTGATAGGCGTCTACTATGAATAAATTATTATCAACATGCACACGCGATGGAGCTCGTGCCAAACACTAAACTCATGCATGAGCTGAGTTTTGGTCACCCACCAATCAGCATTTGGAAAATGGTACCGGATTCGATGTAATTTATGGAAAATGGCGACGAGGAAGTGGCATGCTAATTGGCTGAAGCTAACCTCACAAATCCTGACCCCCTGCTTGGATGCACCTCCTTAATTTGCGTGGTCCAATCAAAGATCATTTGTAACGGTCTCTGGACCAATCCCCTGTTGGTTGGTTGAATTTGCCAGGGGCGCGGGAAATACTAATCGTTTTGTTCTAACCCTTTTAAATGAGATTCAATAAAATTCTCTAGCAGTGCTCCTGGGTCACTTTCAGACGCATACGCTATTATTGAGCCGCAAAGAACAATTTCTGATGGTCAAAAGCGTGTTCTATAATGAAACATTTTTGTATCTTCTAGTTAAATGTATGTTCATAAAGAACTTGGCACTGCCCATTAAACTTCAGTTATCCCAACACGTTGTCATGCTTTAGGCCTCTATAGGCCTCTACAAGAATTCAGAACTGCAGGAAAACTATCGTCAAAGAGTGCAGAGAATGTGAATTGTGGTTAATACGCTTTTGTATTCTATTACTAGCAGCCAATTGTCTCTCTCAATGCTAGGAGGTGGGCTATTCCTTTAGAAATATTGTGTATTGTAACCTTAAGTCATAACGTCAGACTAGAGGCAGCAATTGGACCAGATTCTGCAGGTCATTGGCTGATTTGCATGGGTTTTCAGAATGGAAAACTGGAAATGGCTCTTTTAAAAATGCAGATTTAGACATTAGCAAGCAATCAAATTCTGTGCCCTTCCTTGTTCATTAGAAAATTCCTTTTCATATCTGGTTTCCATGACCTTCGTCAAGGCGGGTGGGGTTTTGTTGGCCTCAACTATAAAGTGATGATCTTGTCTAGGAATCCAGACGCACCCTGGCAATAACGAATAGTCTTGCTTAGCCGATATGTCTACAGACGAGCCATAGGACCTTGGTAGCTCCTCTCCCAGTCTCTTCACTCTGGCCTCATAAAGAGTCATCTAGATGTCCCCTAATGCTATCTCATCAGCTTATCCACGTGCAGAGCCAATTCTAAAGGCACCTGCTGATTCATCCCTTGGATTCAGTCTGGTCTGTCGCTCATAGCCAGATTATACATTTCGATGTTATATTCCAAATTCCGGTGGTTAGAAGCCTAAAGAAGGGATCTGTTGTAATAGCTACTTGTTCAAATCTGTCTGATGCAGTAATTCAATTTTATTTGTATAGCGCATTATACAAAAGACATGTCTCATAGCGCAGTAATGCTGACGACAAAATGGCGTGGGGATGTAGATGGCTTATGGCTGTGACCTAAAACGTTAGCAAATACAAATCAATTAACTGTTCAAAAAGGTTATGAATAGTCAGAGCCATGAAATTTTCTCTAAAAAAGTCCCAACCCCAGTTTAGATGGTGCCAAGTTACTGAGTTCTGAAAACTCTGCAACCCAAATATGGTAGTAGTAGCAGATGGTGGAGATTTGTGCATATTCCCACACCTAAAGGGGCGGCGGGCAGGGGCTGAGCGAATAGTTAGGGGACTGTTTGGTAGTGCCAAACCATACAGAGGGGCCTCTTTTGATGTGGGCCTGCCCCAAGCCAGCCTCCACCCCAGGGAGAGGGAGCAGAGAGGCCTAATACACATCATCACTTTCCACTTCTCTCCCTTTGCTTTTGCTTTCTTTTTTTTTTTTTTCCTTCCCTCCCCGCCTGCTCATTCACGGGCCTCTCCTCTCCGTCTGCTGCACTCTGTGTGTGTGTGTGTGTGTGTGTGTGTGTGTGTGTGTGGCACCGTGTCTGTGGCACCGTGTCTGAGGAGGGCTTAGAGTGCCAAGCTGTGGTGCGAGACCCCTCTTTGCATTATTACATAACAGGCTCACAATGTGCGTGTGTTTTTTTTTTTTTTTTTTTTTTTTTTAATCAGTGGGGGCAGGGCTGAGTACCCCCCTCCTTTCTTTGCTCTATAGAGCCTGGAGTGGCAGTTGTTCTGTCCCTGCTGTCCCAGCTAATCTGCAGGGGCCTGCCCGCTCTCTTTTTCCTCGCTTGCAGGGGCTCCCTCACGCCAGCTGCTGTGTGCTGGGGGCCCCAGGCAGTCGGGTGGGAAGGCAGGCACGCTGCAGCCGTGCTGTGGGAATGGGGCCCGCACATTTCACACACAGCAGCCCAGATGTATGCGCTCATTGTTCTGCGCAGGGGGATTACAAGGCCAGGGCCACGGCCGGCTGATGTCAGTTATCTGAGCCAAGACGGCGTGCGTGCGTGCTTGCGCGCGTGCGTGCGTGCGCCTCCCTATGAGAATGCGTGCCTGTGAAAAAGTGAGTACAAGTTCACATACTGTCGACTCCAGCCCCAGTCCCCCAGCAGTTGTCTCTAGCAGCTGTAGACATGTGGACATATCTGACCTTCCTCCCTTTGTGCAGCCTGTGTAAGCCCAGGGATGTGGCCTAGCAGTGAAGGGCCAGTCACTCTATTGTGGTGGCTGCATGTAAATGAGTGATTAATGAGATGCTCTACTATGGCTGGGCTGCACTGCATCATGCGCTCAACCTGGCAGGACTGTCCATCCCGCTGGGGTGGCACACCACACCACCTCCCATTGTGCTTTCAACCCCAGCACAGGGCACATTGTTCTCTTGTCTTCAACGGGAAGAAAAACACTGCAGAGCACATATTCCGTTCCCATGGTAACCAGACCTTGGGTTTAAAGGAAATCCATACCCTAAAAAGAAACTAATTTCAGACTGGAAGAAAAACATTTCTGGGTAGTTTTAAGGGACTCCCAGTGGACAGATTTGTTTATTTATGTTTATTTTGGACATGGCTGAAAGGCTTTTTCAGATGTTGTGATTTGCCTTTTATATGTTCCATAGTGACATCACTTTCCAAGTGAAAAAGAGGTGCACTAGGCTATATGTGTGTAGCACATTTAAAGTGTAATTATACTTTATAACGTGTTGAGTGTCTTAAAAGAATGGTAAAGCATTTTGAGTATGGTTATCATATCCACTGTTAATGCAGTAAGTTGCAGCTAGTGTGTCTATACAGTAATGGTTGAAAAAGCACATGTCTAGATCATAAGCACACTTTTGAGAAGTGCACTTTTCTGCACTTCTTTTGCACCGAAGTATAACTTTAAATACTTAGCTTCAGGCTAAATCCAGTGTTACTACAGTGATGCCGAATGAGCATTTATCCTACTGATTAGCGATTAGTCAAGTGGTGTTGGGTGGGGTTGTGCGCCCTACTTGAGGCTTGTCATCATACTTGAGGTTCGGAGCAGAAACTACCCCTTCAGCTGTTCCTCATGTAGGCTGTGGGTTTTGTCAAAGGAAGAAGGCTCCTTACCATTTAAACATTATGGAACTGCATGTTCTCTTTAGGGGATTCTGCACTCCAGCGTGCATGGAAACTTACTGTTGAAAACCTCTTTTCTCACAGGGTTTACTTGTTTAAGGTTTTGCACAAGCCCAATAGGTAGTTTCAATGTAGCTAGCATAAGAGCGTGTTATATTGATCAGCATCATTTGTCTCTTCTATGCAGAAACTTCGGAACTTCCACAGTCTGAGCTGCCCTGGTATCACGGGGGAGGATATGAGCCCTGCCCCACCCTCTCTCAGCACTACCCACCCATACGAGAGCTTGGCCTTCGCCTCGGCGCGCCACCCTAGAGTGAATCCTCGTTGCAACTCTAAAGGCAAGGGCCATGTGGAGGACGACTCCTCAGCTGACGACCAGGACGCAGATCCACCGGGCTGTGGATACCTGAACTCAGGGACGACCAATGGGAAAGAGCGGGAGCCCCTGTGGGCGGGACTGTGCGAGAGTAGGCGGGATGTGTATCAGCTAGGCGGAGAACTGGACATTGAGCAAATCGAGAGGAACTGATTCAATGAACTCCCACAATGTTTGACTTTGACCAAGAGGGACATTGAACAGTCCAAGACTCATTGGCATCAATTAACAAGGACAATGGGGACTTCAACACTTGAATGTGCAGGACTTGACTTGACTTGAGCCTGTGATATTAACATGCATTAGCCAGGGGTTTAACTGTGTTCCTGCCCTGGCTGCGTGGCTTTAGGGACCAGGTGCTTACTTTTCTCTTTTCTTCTGGGGACAGGAGAAGTGCGATCATTTAACATGGGAATTTCTGACCCATCTTGTTCTTGTAAAGGGGGTGTGTGTGTGTGTGTGTGTGTGTGTCGGTAAGTGAGGCAAGTCTGTGTGTGTGTGGGTAAATGAGGCTGTGTGAGTGTTTGTGTGTCTTGTGCAAGGACTTGAGTTCATTTATGTAGTTGTCCCCAATGTATCCATCAGTGAGGGGGTTCTCTCAAGTCAAGGTAAGAGCACACAAAAGAGGATTTCCGAAATCTCACTAAAAAAAAAGTAAAAACCAGCCACACCCAATGACATGAGTTTCGTTGTATGTGTGGGTGTGTGTGCATGCGTGTGCTTGCGCTTGTGTCCTTGTGAACACACTCTGATGGCCTCCTTTAGCCTGAGCAGCTTGCATACTGGGTGCGGAAGGCAAGAGGTGTATCAGAATGATTCCTCTAGATGAATGCAGGCACATGATGAGCTGTTTGGAGTAATCTGTTGACATGGCACTGAGATTGTTTGATGGGATTGTCGGGAAATACGATGCATGTAGGCATCGAATCGTACACACAGGCATACACGCAAACACGTTTGTGTGCAAAATAAATGGGCTTCACATTTCACCAGTAATATCAGGCTGTCTTTTATCATTCACCTCCACTGTTGAAACAAGCTAATAGAGTTTATTTTATTTTCTAAATACAGTTTATAACATCAAAAGTAAAGTGTACATATATATTGTTACGTAATAAACACCGTTTTAAATGTGTTTGTAAAACGGCCTGTTTTGTATGTTTAGTTAAGGCAGTCCGATGGATGGTGACAAAGTTGGGGCTAGTTTCCGTCTTGCGAACTCTTGGTGAACAGTCCATAAGTAGTGTTTAATCATGTTAATATGCAGTTCTAGAAACCCTAGAAATAGCTCCTTCAGTCATGGAATATATGTTATTTTATTTATTCATTTATTTATTATCAAGGCCTAATAAATATTATTAATTTGGCCCTTATTTAGATTGTACATCTTGGTGCATATTCTGTAGTGTTCTGAACCCCCATGGGAACATTGGAGTATTGGTCACCTAATTATAGCTAAAGTCAGTGTTGGGAGTAAGCAGTTACATATACTGTAACAAATTGATTAGAAACTTTAAGGAAATATTCAGAATTACAATTTGTTACAATTGACAGTATGTCTATGCAGAAACATTGGCTATATGTTTTAATAATATACATCCTCCATTTAGTCTGATACTATTTTAGATCTGTAATGTAGGGTTGGTTAGATAGCTATAAGCTAAGCTATAATGTAGGCCTGGCCAGATAGCTATAACTATGCCTGGCCCATCACAGGGGATAAAAAAATAGTTGTAGGAAGAACGCATGAGTAATCTATAACACAGTCTCATAGGCTTGATTGCCCAGTGAGTTTGTTCAAAATGCAAATGTAAATAATAATAAATGGTTACATTACTTTTACTTACTATTAAAGTAATTTACTTACTATTATGTATGAAATGGCTACTACACTACTATTACATTTTAGATAAAATAACTGTAACATCACATTTCCAGTTTAATTAATATAGAAGGAAACATACCAAAGATGTAGAGCTTAAAGAAAACAAAACAGATATTTTTTTTTCTTGAAAACAAAACAAATATGACATTTTCTCAGATTTGTCTCAGTTGTTTTATAAATTCAGTCTTACCCTTGTCTCAGGCATTGCATATGTATCATATGTAATTCTAGTGCTGTTTTCTTGGGCTTACTGATGTACCAGCAGGACATTCTCTGTCTTCATTTCAATAAGATCTCACGTCAAGCCATGTTTCAGAACGTTTCATGATGACTGAAATCCTGAGAAAATGAAAATGTCCGTAAAAAGTCTTTAAATTGCTGAAAAAGACTGGGAACCCTGACATGCTCAGAAGTTTAAAAGGGAAGAGCTGACCCATTTAGGCTCCTGGGTATCCTGTCTACATGTTTACCATGAAGTCATGGTAGCTTTGCAGTCAGACCACAGGGCTTAAAATGAGAACCTTCCCAACCTCAGACTACCTTATTATTTAAAAAGACCTTTAAATGTCAGTTGATTTGCTCTTACCAAGTTTCCCCTAACAAAAAACGACAAACTTTTCGCTGAACTAGCCATGATCCCTGTAAGTGGAGATATACAATAAGATCCGTGTTAATATAATGACTTGAGCGAGTAGTTGGGATAACTTGTTCCTTTTGTCTGATATCTTTTATCCTGTTTTTAAAGGGGATTCAGACACCAAGTTCTGCCCAGAAAAGGCCTGCACTAAAAAAAATTCTTATGTGAATGTAAACAGCATAGAAATTCTTTCCGTTCACTTGACTGAGCTTGACATTCTTAGTACCATCATTTTCACTGTCAGACTCGAGGAATTTCAGGTAAGCCTACATGCATTTTTCTTCTCCATGGTATACTTGCACATTTGTCTATGTTTCTCCACCTTGGGTGACCTATTGTTCCTGATGGAGAGATATTTGATTGTTCAGTTGACTTTAACTAATGCAAAATTTCTCTCCTCACATCTCTCTGTTTACAAGAGAACAAAAGGAGCTTTCTCTTGCTCGCAGCACCCAGTCGGGAGCTAGCCTGAATGTGGGCCATGTGTCAGGCCTGCTGCCTCAGACCCCAGCAGCCCTCTCCCCCTCCTCTCAATGGCTGTCTTTCTCTGTGTTGCTTCTACACCACTGTGTCTTCTGTCGCCCAAACCCTCATTTCCTCACCATGGTGTTTGATCCTTGGATCCAAATGAAGGGAGAACATGTGAGAGTGACTCAAGGCTGTTGCATATCGTGGCCCTGACTTGCCATCCTGTCAGTGGTGAGTGTTTAGTAGTGAGTGTGCTGTGTGCGTGCAGGGCATGCCGTGGCCTGATGGCTGATGAACAGCAGGCCTGCAAGCTGGATGAGCGCAGGGGGAAATGAGCAAGCAGTGCGGTGAGCTGAGCCCGTTCTCTGCTGTAGATTGCCAGAAGGTTCTGTCTTGCTTGGCAGTTAGGACAGAATGTTTCATGTAAACAGAAAGTGTGAGGGCGAAAGCTTCCCTGACACACTTTAATTTACAGGACTAGCAACACTGGGCCAGCAGTTTCAGATTAACTGCGTGTGTTGTTCCTCCATTCCATCAGCAGACTGAATTGGAAGTCCCACTGAGGAATTTAGTCGAAACCCACATGAAGTAAAAACTGCTGCTGCATGGGCCCACACTCTCTACAAGGCACTGGTTCCTCTATCTGCGTAGTGCACTGGGGGTTTGGCTGGGCTGGGTTGGAGTTTAGCCTCTCTCGTCCCATCTCTCTGGTGAACACATGCAGTCTCGGGCTTTTCACTCAAATCTAACTTCTGAGGTTTTTCTTGTGAGCTACTCGTTCCCTTGGCGACCATTAGACTCACAGAACACACGCACACACACACGGAGGTCTGGCTCAAGAGGAGATGGGAGTGTTTTGTAGATGAGAGGGATTACCATATGGTCAGTGCCACACCAAGGTCAGTGTGGGAAGATGTGCTGGAGTCTATCATTAAACATTTATGATAAATTAAAAGCCACAATGCTTGGTCGTTTGAGCTTTGCATGATACTTATTAGCTGAAGAAGGGCTTAGTTGTGCGAGTTAAACAGTTCCCAGTTCTTTTTTCTGTACTAGCTGGAGAATTATCAGTCTGAAAATCTCACTGCTGTCAGAACTGAAGCCAGTTTATATGTTTTAACATATGTCATGTTAAAAAACATGTCCAGACATGTTATACTCGCTCATTATGTGTGGCCACAGTATGCGTTCATTTGTTTAGGGCCTGAAGCTCCAGACATTTGGGGCATGGCGTGGCTAAGAGCTCTAATAAAGGCTGAATGGGTCTGTAGTGCATGCAGTCAGGGAGTGCTTTGTGCAGCGAGGAGGTGGTGCTGACTCTATGCAGGCCTGCTGGGTGTGAGTGCTCAGGCAGAGCTGGTGTGACTTTACAACCGGGAACGTGACACCACTGTGGGAAGAGCACTGGGGCTGAGCGACAGGGAGGAAATCTCAGGCCTGCTCTCAGTGCTGCAGCAGCTGGAGTTACACACTCCGCAGTGGGATCAGGTTCTCCCAGCGCACTGCTTCGCAAGGGGCTCTGGCCTCCATCTCACAGGATTGGCTGGGTTGTGATTGCGCTATACTCTTGTGGGTGTTGATTGAATGATTATAGTTTCATTCAACTTTGTGTGGACGCCTATGGCAAGAGCTTCTAACAGGTCTTGAGTCCTGGATGAGGATGACCCCAAGGGGCATTGGGCTTTTTGTCCTATAAAAAGTTTGCTCAGCACGTTCTCCAGAGAGCATCTGTCTAGATACCAACAAATATCTGCAGCTGTGTGAGTGTGGAATGTTCTGTGATGCAGAACAATTGGATGTTATGCCAGGTGTTCACTGCCAAAGAGAGACAGAAAGAGAGAGAGATGAGATGAGTGGATGGGAAAACTCTCAGTCAGGGTCAAGGTCACAGGCTGCCATTCCACATAAGCTATGTGACAATGACCACAGGGTCCCACCTAAAGTAGTGGTGCTGTTGCTTAGCTTTGCTATCTCAGCTGCAGGTGTCTGGGCTGCTCTCTGGTTAGGTGACCCCTCTGTTTCCTGCCCTGCAGGAAGGCAGTCATTTGTGAGAGAACAAGGTCACAACTTGGGGGGGATCACAGGGGGTCACAGGAAAATTAAGCACAGGAGCCAAAACAGTGAGACAACAGGACCCACGTGGAGTGTGTGGTTTGTGCAAATAAGTCCAGAGGGTGTGTGTGCAGGATATGAGTTGTGTGTGTGTGTGTGTGTGTGTGTGTGTGTGTGTGTGTGTGTGTTGGGTGGGCTGGGATGGTCAGTATGGTGTACTCCATAAACACAGGTCTATCTCTGTGAACCCACCCCACCCCAATCGAATGCCCTAGCTTCCTAGCAGCTCCCACAGGTGTCACTCATGTGTGGGAGCTGACATCAAACTATCTGAAGTCGTAACACAAGTCTCATGATGGCTTCGGAGTCAAATGACCGCTTTGTCACCTGTAGAAAAGACCTCAGATGGAAACAGGACACCAAGTAGACCTACACCATTACTGCTGAGAATAGATTTGACAGACTTGTTTATCATGTGTAAGGGATCACTTTCAAGCATTATGTCCTACTGCAGTGCACAAATCCACATACATTGCCCATGTTTACGCTGTCAAGTAACCAACACTTGGTAACATATTGAATAAAAACATCAGTTTTATTAGGCAATTAAAGTCCACTAAGCAACACAAAGGTCTACCTTTAGCAATCTAGTTTTATGGAGCTGCCAGTTTACTATATCTATAGCTTTGTTTACTGGGTTACAGTGATTTTTTCATCAAGATGTTTTTTTTTTGATTCACAATAAAAACATGACTGTAAATCACAGTAAGAGAAGCTGAAGTCCACACATTTACAGTACTCAACCAAACTCATCCCCTGTTCCTATATCTCTTGACTGCACAAACAAGATCTTTCTATCCTACGTGACCAGACAAAGGTAAGCCATAAGAGGCCTATTGAGCTGTAATTATATCACAACAGCTGTGTGTTATCATATGGCAAGAAATGCTACTGCCGCTATTTCCAGAGGTCAATGCTCACAGTACTAATGAAATGTCTAAGTGCTATAAACGAAATCATTACAGTCACAGTTATGTTGTCATGTCAGGTTGACGTCTCTCCATTATCCGGAGGAGATGAAAGGTGCTAATTATGTCTACATCAAATACCTTTCTAACAAGATGTTTGCAATTAAACTCTTGCGTTACACTCTTGTATTGTTGAGGCACCATAGAAGTCTATATGCTGCAGGACCTTTCACTGGCCCCTATGCTTCAGTAGGATGTCTACAGCAGAGGCCAGGTTGTCCACGTAGCCATCAGCGGTGACAGTCGGGTGTCTCTCATCGCTGGGTCTGCAGAACAAAAAGGTAATGAGATTTATGCACATAATTCAATGTTTCTACTTCAACTGGGGACATGAACAAGAACAGAGTGCTGATCACACGCAATCCAGCTAGTTGGGTACAAAAACAACAGTGATCAGAATTAGATTCTAATCACTGCTTCGGACTGCACTAGAGCAGCTAGGGGAGCTCATTGATTTTGTGATACAGAACCAAAACAAAACATCAAGCATCGGGACAGACATCCACTCTGAAAGACAGAATCAAAACAAAACAGTAAGCACCGGGACAGGCGTCTGCTCTGAATAAAGAAATGTGTGTGGATGAGTAAGAGCAATTAAGTGGGAGTGAGCGCTGTGTGTGAATGTGACCCAGACATGGTGAACATTTTTTTCTGCAGGCACCATTGTGCTCAGAGTGACACATGTAAAGACACTGAGCAGGTGTCTGCTCCTTTTTTTTTGTCTGCCTGGCTGATTTGTCCTTTGACGTCCAAACACTGTGCCCCAAACACCCACCTACACCACATCCCTTCAGCTCCACCCCGCCCCCAAGACATGGGCCACAATGAGGAGAAAACCCCTTTGAAAACTGGTTCAAGTAAAACCGCAAAATGCAACTTTGTTATGGAGAAATACATCATGGAGAGAAAGCCTGAAAAACCAAAGCCCAATGCACCTAGCCCATAAAAAGCAAAACAATAGTGTGTTTTTCAATGAATGAGCAGCATACGTAATCTTTCACCAAGGGTTGCACGCCTCTCCCTGCCCTGTACCGCACGATGGTGGAAAATTTGCTGCCACTGTGGACAAAGAGTTGAAAGATTTGGGCCACCACACTGTGTTAGCACAATAGGCTCGGAGCGAATGGATTGCGCAGCTCAATCGGCCTGTGAGGGGCCGCTCCGCTGCAGTGCTGTCTGTGGACCATTGGAGAGTGCTGATGGCTATGTTTAATCAGCTGGAAAGAGGGATAGGGAGCTGGAGCATCCGGCAAATGAGAGCACAGGGCCCCTTTTATACACACACATAAACACACGCGCACACACACACACACACAATTCCCAGAAAGGGTGACAGCCAATTAATGAGCTGTGGCATAGGGCTTTAATTTAAAACCAACTGCCATATGTGTACCTTTGTGTGCAGGCCTACTATTATGGCTCTCTGTCTCTATTCTCTGCTAGGGTGTTCTGGGGCCTCTGATTCATCACATACTCTCCAAAAGTATTAGGGCTTAGTGTTAGAGCAGGGGGGAAAAGGTATGTTACAAAATAAGCCCTAGCTAATAATTAGCTAGTCCGCTAATTGTAAGATGTGCCACAATCACAAAGTGGCACAGCTGCACCGCACTGGCCACACTGAGAGTTTTTCACATCGGTCCATTGCGACACGTAGTTCAGATGGCCAGTAGAAACAATCTTGTTTATCTCTACTTATTCATGATAATGCCATCAAAATATGTTGTCAAATGAGGGTGCCAAGATTAACAGTGGCCAATTGTGGGAAAGATTATCCTGTACTTTTGTTCAGATCCTGTATTTTTGACCACTTAGATCTGTGCAATAAACCATTTGTACTGTAGGTACTGTTAATGCCATAAGCAACCCAGATACACAGACACACCTCACAGTTTCTATGACTTCAGTGCATTGCACCTATTGCACCACTAAAGTTTAAATGAAGTTCATCCGGCAGTCATTGAGACACCTACTGCAACACAGTCCCACAGCAAATATGTCAACTGACATTTGAATTTCCAGATTTCTGTAAAAGAGGCTAAGAACAAACAGGTCTGAGGACTGAGTAATGGTGCTCTTTAAGCCATCTGTCAGCAGCTTGGACTATGTGGTTACATGATCCACACTGTTCGGGCTCCTCTGTTCACCTAACAAGCACTCTGAGTCATTAAGCATTCACACACACTCACACACACCAGAACCAATATTAAATGTCATGCTCACGTGCAATTCATACGTATATATCTGCACCTAAACGCATCACAACACTTCAAATGGATACTACAAGCATTTAAATGGCACACCTTTGCAGATTCCCACATGAACACAAAAACGGACCCTGACACAAAGTTAGCCTCTGTTTGCCTACTGAAAACATCTGCATCTCAGTGCTTTTAAGATGCATACTTGAGCACGTTTCTATGTGCATGTGAGTGTGTACAGTGTGTGTGTGCGTGTGCACACTCAGTCATTTTGCCTCTTTACTCCTCTTTCTGGCATGAATAATTGAAGCGTAACCAAGTCAATGTGACCATGCAAAATTCAGCACAAAGTGTCTAGTGTTACAACTGAGGTAATGGCCGACAGGTCGTGGGGGTCACGGCAATATCAATACAGGGGAACAGATAGTTCCTGGCCGTCTCTGCCTGCCTGCACCCAGGCCCTTTGAAAGCACTGTGGTCAGAGATGGCGTCATAAACCCGCTGGACAATGAGCCATTGTCTGTGCCTAAAGGTCAACACCAAGCCCCCCTGGTCAGGGCTCTCCTGCTGCAGTGAGGAATGTAAATGACCAGCGTGGGCGGTTCTGGTGCACACTGCAGCCTGTAATGCTGCTGACGCGTGAGGCCTTGACACCAAGACTGGCACCCCAAAAGGCACGGCCTCCCCCTCAAGTGCAGAGGGTCAGTCCTCCCCCTCGCCTCCACACAGGTCTAAGGGGTCTGGTGTGCACACTACCAGACAGTGATGTTGCCATTTGGGGGAACATCTTTTAAAATGTCAGAAGCGATGAGGGGGTGTACATCTCACAGTTCCAAGCACTGCCAAGACCTCAGATTTAAGAAATAGGAATAGATTGACATTTTGTGACTGTGTGTGTGTGTGTGTGTGTGTGTGTGCAAATGCCAATTTACCTAAAAATAGAATATTAAGTAAAACCAATAGACCAACATGTTTTACTGTTGTCACCAAATGCTCTGAAAATTGCATTTTGAATGACTTCAAAAAACATTATGGCACCATCATAAATGCTCAAATGTAGACATTTGCCATAGTTTTTCTTTTGCAATATACAGTATTACATTACACTTTACAACTATCCTAAAAACAATTACAACACCGGATGTCATATATAGAACTGCAATATCTAATCTGATCATGGCAGGCAAATATTTGAGGATAATAAGGTCTTTTCCGACTAATAGATTTGGAATTCTCCTTCACCCACAAACTCCTGTCCCAACACCCAGTTTAGGACTTAAGGCTCTATCTGCCAGAGTCCTGAGCCTGTGAGTAAGTATTGAGTTTTGTCCGGAGCACAAACTCTGCACCAACACGTTGACAACCTAACACACTAACACACCCTACAGCTCACCTTCCTGTGCCCTTTGATAAGGGCCTCTGTTCTGCCTATCCAAGGCTTTCAAAAACTCTCTCCTGACAATCATTCTCACTGCCCCTGCAGGACGTCCCACCAGTCACGCTGTTCAGCTTGGCACCCGCCTTACTCTCTCATCATAAAGGGAGCCACTCAGCCGCAACCACTATGGCCTCTTCCATGTAGTGAAATGAGAAAGCGGAGCAGAGGAGATTCTGAAAGAGGGAAGAGATCAAACTCCTGCCAGCTGGACAGTGGAGAGCTATTGGGCATGGCCATTTGTTTGTCTGTGAGGAGAGGCAATGTTGAAAACAAACAAGTGTGCCTGGCCAAGGCACGCAGACAAGAGAGCAAAGAGTGTGAGCCATGGCAAAACTCAATATGCTGCTCCACAAGCCCACCTAGAGATCCACTTAACACTGCCAAAGGAGACCAGTGAAACAACTACTTGCCTATCAGTGTGAACGCAGACCCTAATCCAAAAATAAAGCTCACCGGACATACTCAGAGTGCTCTGACAATGCTGTCATTTGTTTGTAACCATGTCTGCTTGTGGCGTATCTGGCGTATCTTCTTTTGCTTTAATGTGCTGCCTGTGTCTGTGGATGTACATAACAAACCACTGAGGGTTGTTGTTTGCTTTTTTTTTACAGGTCAACAAGTCTATGTTGGCATAAATGGGGAGATCCTAACCACCCCTTTGGAAGAGTACACGGATGCCGTGCCTGATGACATGTTAGGATCCTCAAGGGAAGCAGGGCGGGAGCACCGCAAAATGAAGCTTGACATGCAAGGAGTTCACATTGTAGAGGACCACCCTCCACTCCTGTTTAAGTGCTGTGTAGTGCTGTCTGCGCTGTTGGTCCAAAACTTTAGAAAATGCGGTCTAACCATGACAACGTGATGACCCAAATAACCCAACTACTGCGCCAGTGCAGAACTAAGTCAATGTGCCACATAACTCTCCACAGGTTGACTACCATCTGTGTGTGTGTGTGTGTGCATGCATGTTTCCCATGTACGCTCATGATGAGTTCAGTGCTTCACAGGGCAATCTGCTGCCATTAGTAGTAATTTGGCAGTGTCACGACATGAGAGCTGTGCGTCTGTTGGGTGGAACGAAGTGGCTGCATGTGATCCTCCCACATGATCCTGGGGAGGAAGAAGAGGTCACCACTGGCACAGCACACAGGGGGGAGAGGGAGGTTCCTCTTAGCGTAAAACAGCACAGCACAGGCGCCGAATTGGGCAAATGAATAGTGGTCAGGCAGCCTAAATAGCTCTCCCACGCTGTTGAGAGAATCTTGTTAGAGCCATAGATTTACCATCTGTCACTTTACACACACTTACACAGAGAGAGAGAGAGAGAGAGACGAAGTAAACGGAGTAAGCTGTGCTCACAATGACATTGCTTACTAGGGGTGTAAATCGGAGCCTTCATGACGATTCGATACGATATCGATTTCTTAAGCCAACGATTCAATTATTTTCGATTATTCAGAATTCCAAATGATACGATTCGATTTGATATTTTTACATTAAGCTATTAAGTTTCAAATAAATCAACAAAAACAGAAATGATTTACCTTTTATTGAAAATATAGAACAGTTACTGTATCTAGGAGTACAGTCAGTAAAGTGCAATCAGTGCATACTAGCAGGTCTAGTATGGCCAAAAGAGACAAACAAAAAAAAGACAAAACAAAGACTAACCTCTACTGTCTTGTCTACAGCTCAAGTACATCAACATCAATTAGTTACATTTAGAAAATGTAATTTTCATTTTAAGAGGTAACTGGAGAATGTATAGCTTCACTATCTACTGCTTGCTCCTCCATCCTGCTTGACTATCAGACTCAACTATTGCTGCTGCTGTGCTACTGCTGCGTGTGTAAAGAGGTGTATAAATTACGTAGAAGACAACCATGAGGACAGCACCACCCGCAGATTAGGAGTAGGTTGTACGCATACAAGCTGATGCTGAAAATAGATAGGCGAACAACAAGTGGCAAAATAAATGCATGAATCGATTTTCTTGCGGACGCATCGATGCATTGAATCGTCGGCTGCATAATCGATGCATCAATACAAATCGATTAATATTTACACCCCTATTGCTTACACAGTGAATCAGAGTGCAGAGTCACATGCAAGAAGGTCCCATGGTTTCTGAGTTAACACTAAAATAAACAGCTCACAAGCCACAGACTATTCCCACTTGTAAGCCTCTAGTCTAGGATGTTGGCCTCACACAGAGATGTAAAAAGACAGAGCAAGTTTGTTTGCTGTTTGCAGTGTTACTGCAACACTGTTGACAACTGAGCAAGTGTCACTGGGACTCAGAGACTCGAGTTAACAAATACTGCCATGCCTCTAGCCACTGTGTTCCTGACTAGCTGCTTTGTGGAGCCACGAGGGAAGAGAGAGACTAAGGTCTAAAGACTTCACGCAATGGCTTCACTAAGCACAGACATGAGGGAGGGACACATTAGGTTAAGGTCTGCATTTGTGTGTGCATGTGCTTGTCCAGGGGGCTTGGGGAGACGGCAGTCTCATTGTAAAAGCCCTTGGTATATCAGACAAGTTTGTTTACAGACCAGGGTGGTGTTGTGTTCCCTGGAGCCATCTGGGAACGAGGGTGAGGGAGGACAGCTCTCTCTCTCCCCCTCTAAGCATTCATCTGGGCTTTCAGCCCTCCTCTCCTCCATGCCTTTATCTCTCTCTCTCTCAGTGGAAAGGCCCAAGCTCTGTGGTCAGCCACTGCTGAGGTTCACATGGCCCGGGCCCACTGCGTCAAAGGCCCACATTAATAATGCATTGCTAATTGACTCTTAACCCGCAAACTGGCTTAGCTCGGCTCAGCATCACCTGTACTACAACTGCCGAGGGAGGCTAAAGTGGCAGTTCCCTTTAAGATCCCTTAAGAAGGGCTCATTCTTCAGTAGTGTAATCAAAACAGCTTTTTGTGGCGATCGTGGCATATGTGGTAGAGATGCCGTTCGGCAACTGAAAATTCTAGCCCCTTCGCAAGAATTGCATGGCACCCTACACCACAGATGTGTGAATGCGTGAATGTAAACACTGTAAAGCGTTTTGAGCACTAATATGAGAAGAAAAGCACTATATAAATGCAGTCCATTTACCATTAGCATTTCTTCATCAGTAAGTGCTAGGGACAGTGCCAGTAGACCCTAGTGTAGTGCTCCCAGCAGCTGTAATACAATTAGCTTCATTATTCATAGGGGGAGGAACTGAAGTCTAGTAAAACACATCATGTCGGTAACTAAATAACTTGATAATGCGGTGATGTCATGGCCTGTGGCCATGTTCGGAGTTGATGCACGTTTGTTTAGCAGGGCACTGCACTGGGTAATTCAATTTAAGCCATTGCTGAATGTTATTGACACAGCTCTGCATTTGTGGCCAGAGAATCAATGTTGCCCTTGAACTGATGCTGACACATGGCAAAACGTCTTAGGGCGAAACCCTACACACACACATACACACACACTACTGCATATGTGGCAGCAAGATAGATATTTTTTTTTACAATAATTGTTTAATTTCCCCAGTGTTACCCAGTGTCAAAATGCCATATATATATTTTCTGTCATTTGAGTGTGTCATTGCAGTGCTAAGATGCAGATTGTTTTCCCGTACACTATTACTATATCAGCACGACATTACCATGCAATACATTTCAGATATATCCCTCAAAGATGAGTCTTATAATTCTGTAGGTGTCTTATGTGAGCCAGGGCCATCAATGTTGTGTCTACAGGAAAGCAAATGTCAGCCTGAGGCCTTTTCAGTGTGACCATGTGAGAGAGCGGTTTCATCTTTCGCCTGAACAAAGGCGCTCAGAGTGGGTTTAGTCTAAGTGGCATTCTCGGTGACAGACAGCGGTAGCACAGAAAATGACAAGAAAAGGGAACAAGAAAGAAAAAATAAGATTTCTTTCAACACAGCTGAAACCAAACTAAGCCAGTGATCTTTCCTGATGGTGCATACACTGAACCTTTTATGACTATAAAGTATTACAGTCCAATATGCATCACAGTCAATGTGCATAACCAGCTTTCTGTAGCTGAAAAGTCACGAGAGAGAGAGCGCATGCATTGTCTTCTAATTATATTTACAAATATGCAATGAAGTCAGTGTACATGAACAGCTTTCTGTAGCTAAATAATCACGAGAGAGTGAGAGAGAAAGAGAGAGAGAGTGCATGCATGCAGTGCATGTCTACCAACATGCTGGCATATTGCATTCTCCAACCATTAACAATCCAATAAATTTTTATCCATAATAGATTATTTTATACATTTAAACATAACATGAATATAAAGTACTGTCTTGTTTTTTAATGTACTTTTGAATTATTGCAGGAAATTGAGAAAACTTTCTCAAAAGTTTCTTACTACCATCAACATCAAAATATAGTGTTGACAATTAACTGTCAATAATAGTATAATATTGTATGGTGTAATAGTATGCCGTATTTTTTTTTTTGTTTTTGTTTTTTTAGGTTTTGGTATGCTTTTAAAAAAGTAATATTCTGAATCCCGTGCCATGAGATGGATTACACTGAGAAACTAAAAAAAAAATCCTCTTTATTCCATTCAAGTAATCTTCAAACACTCCTAACTTCCATGTTTTCCTGAGAGGTTAACTGCCTGCTTACTATATTTCAAAGGATCATCTCAATAAAAATAATATAATCAAAGATTAAAACAGTGTCTCTAATATGACGGCCTTCTAGCACAGAAAACTTCCAACATCCACCAAGATCCCTGGGAATGGGAAGAAGTCAGTACTACTGGACAAGCACAAACTTGTGTGTGTGTGTGTGTGTGTGTGTGTGTGTGTGTGTGTGTGTGTGTGTGTGTGTGCAGAACATTTGCCAATGTAAATGACTTTCAGCCAACCAGGGTTTGCAAAATTCCTAGCTGCTACTATATACAACATGCAAATTCCTTCAACCTTTTAAAGTTGTCTGCACCATTGACTTTTTATGGTTCAAACCACTGGCATCGGCCAACTATTGTCCCTAATGCAGGACTACTGCAAAAGAGTGGTTATGCAAAATCCCTTCTATCACCAAAGTCTAAAGAAGCCTTTGCATGCAGTGCCTTTCTGCTCACATTGTTGTATGTTTATGTTGATGTTTCCTTACGTGAGACCCATCTTATCTGTTTGAATAGGGCTGCACTGGGTATGATTCACTGTTGACTGGATGTTTGCCTAAGGAGCTCCCTCTTTGACAGGGTAATTCTCATCCTACGGCCATTCACTGAGGCAAGGAGCATAAAGTGGCACTACGCTGCGAGTTGGCTCTAAAACAGAAACATTTCTGAACAGATTTTGAGAGGGTTTATAGCCTGTAGAGGCGGATGCTGGTCATTTTCATCAGGGATGTGGTTTTTGTTCTCCCATTGCAGTTTGCATGCAAACACTGTCACACATCCCTCTGTGTGTTTACAAGAGAAGGAAGTGATTATGGCATGGAATGTCAACATTCAAGCTTTCACAAAAACCAGTGTGCAGGTGAAGAACTAACTGAAGACCATGTGATATGGTGTGAATATTCTGAATAACGCTGGTCACCTACATGATACAGTAAATGACCTTGTGTCCTAATAGTAGGTGGAACAAGACCTTGGAGCTCTGAAAGGAATAGGCATAACAGAAGGACGACGACATGGCACTGGACTGTATCTATTATGAAACATACTAATATATACTGTATATATAAAGCTCCAAAGGCTTTTAAAATAAAGCAGTATAGTGCCCAAGCAATAATATATGTGCAAGACGTCCCATAAACGTTTGCCATAAATTACATTGCAAGTTTTACAAGCTATAATGGGTGTGTAGTAGAGATAATTATGTCACTGTTCACTAACAAGCATGTTTGCAAGGGTCAAGTTTTGCTTGGGCTTGCCACCTTTCTCACTTAGCGCAACAGTTTCATCAGAACTCTGGGAAGGATACAGGAAAGAGACAGGAAATGATGTCAATGGGAGTGAGCATGTTATGGGTAGTTATATTACTTTATGTGAGATTAAGAGATTAATTCCATGTGTACACATTTCTTTAGGGAGAACACCATCAATGCATCTCATCTTTCGGTGTTTTGCAAAGAATCAAGTACAGTTGTGATAAACATTCTTGAATGTTTGAATATACTTAATTGCTTGTCCATTTGATATATTATCAAAAGGCATGCTCTGTTCTATGCGACTTCTCAGAATGTGCATACAACATATTTCTTGCGTTGCATCATTCCATATCAAACTAACCATACAAGGAAAATAGTCCTGTGTAACATATTGACATTTTCAGAATATTTTTATAAAAATCTTCTGATCTTTCAATAGAGCTTCAAAAGTGCTTGTGACTTTTAACTAGCACTCATTAGCACTGATTTTACCATAAAGTACTATTAACTTAAACCAATTTTTATAACTCATTGTGACATCTGAAGTTCATCACTTCAGCAGGCAGAGTTCAAACTTCCATATGTTTTCAAAATCTTTAAATGTCTATTCTGTGCATCTGCCAGACTGGACTATCTCAGTGGGCAGTGGGGCTAAAGTGCCTTTGAGCGAGGCACCTAACTCCTCACTGCTGTATCAGACACCCCATTGCTCTAGGTTTACGTGTGTCCTTTCCCTCCTTGTTTGTTCTCTGTGTGCTATATTTCACCAATTCACAGTTGGGATAAATGCAGAGACTAAATTTCTCTCTCAAATCAAACAAGTATACTTATAATCTAAAATTTACAATGTGCACCAGTGCTCCAAAATCTAGGAGATTATTGGCATCTAGATCAACTGTACATTTGGACCGGGCCTTGGTTCTGGACCTGGGTTTTGTCACTCCACCTTTTGTCATATATTAGAACTAAATGGTGCCAACAGAATAACACAAAGACTGCAGTTAGTGCACCCATTAGATTTGTGAACAGTATATTTGCTAATATATACATACAGATAGATTGCAGATGGCCTGATTGCTATTGGCCTGTTTGTGCCATTTACAGCAGCAATCACACTGGATTGTGAGGATCTGTGGCCCTCTAGTGGTTGTAAATATATATTCCTGTTTGACTATGATGCACAATACAGACAAAATAACCAATGTAAAGCAAAACGCTGACAGAGTAATTACAATCCTACCTGTATTTTCCTGTTCTTACTTGCAGGCCCTTCATCCCAATTTGCTGCGCACCTCCAACATCATTTACCAAATCATCCCCAATCATAAGCGCCTGGTCACAGACACACATGGGGACACATAAGATAAAAAGAGACAATATATAGAAAATATATAAGTAAATAAGCTAAAGTGGAAGAATTTTTTAACAAGAATACTAAAAAGGGTATATGGTTATTTATGATGGAAATGTTGAGAACATGTGAGCACCTCGTGCGGCTGAATGCCCATGTCATTTAGAACACTCTGGAAGAACATGGCTGATGGCTTCCCAATCACCTCGGCTTCAACATCACAAGCATACTGCCATGGACACACGCAGTTATGGACCACACTACACCACACACTACCACTAATGCTAATCCTATTAACACAAATAATTATGATGCAATATTTATATATATTTTACTTATAAATATAAGAAGCCTATGTTTAACCTCTTAAGGCACACCCCTATTTTTCCTTTTTTTCAAAACAACGGCATACCCAAATTGAAAGCTTGACAGTTCCTACATAGTTTTAGACTCAGGGATGTGCCTCATACCATTGGAAAGGTGACACCCTCAAGTTTTTTCTAGAGGAATATGTATGTTTCTGTGACATATGGACACAGAGTTATAGGGGTTGGAACTAAGTTTTTTTTTCCGCTCATTTCAAATGTCTATGAACTAACTAAGATATGAAGGTACCATCCACATGATACCCCCAAATAAAAAAATCTAAGTCCTAACTCCATCTCCTGTTACACAAAAAAATTGAAGTAAAAAGACCAAAAATATGATTTTTTAATATACATTTTTGAAAAATATGTTTATGCGTTTTGATTGGGACCCCTATGTAAATTCCCATAGAGACTTTTTGTAAACAAGAGGGCCTACTGACATTCAAAAGTTTATAACTTGAAAACCCCTTTGCCTAGAAACATAAAATTTGTTTCAAATGAAAGCCAAGACTCTGGGCTTTCATGTCAGTTTGCTTGATTTGAAGTTACTCCTTCTGGCATTGAATGACACAAGCATAACCATCAAAAAAACTAAAAAGCGGGGGGGGGGTCCCAGATATGGGCGGGTGTGCCTTTTAAACAATGTTCTATACACATATTCTACATGGGTTGACCTATTTTCACATAAAACTATTTTTAAAAGAAAATAAAAATACAATATCCATATTTATATGAAAACTTGCCGCTGGAATAGCTTACAACAAAAGTGTCTTACTTGAGTAGGCCTACTGTAATTGAGAATAATTGTGTAGGCTAATAATTGTAATACTGCCAGTACCTGGAGATGGTGCAAGTGCAAGTTCTCACCTCCAAAGCCTTCATATATACTCCAACATCCAACTTAAGACCATCTGTCTCCTTGTAATATCGCCTTTTACACATGAAAATATGTACCAAAATTAAATAGCATCACTGCAGTCATTTGTTCAATTATCGTTTACAGAAAAAAAAACTCAACATACCCTCTACCCAGTGAAAATAACACAGGTTTCTCCAACCCAATGAGAACCTGAAAGGCATCATTCAGATTTTTATAGGAGAATTTGTCTGCTGCATCTCCAATTATCACACAGTTGGGATTTGTCTTGTCCACACTGTTAAACTCTGGCAATAAATCTATAAGGACAAAGGATATTAAATTTGGTGTCAGGCATTCATACGGTAGGTACATCAATGTACTTGTCATTTACTTTGGCCCACGTGCTTTTCTCATTAACGTTACCCCATACCATCGTGCACCAGGAGATGAGGTCTGAGGCTCCGCTCTTTCAGGATGGACACGGCCGCTGGGGCGGGAGAAAACACCTCGCTGACGGACAGCTCAAAGCCCATCCTCAGCAGCTTTGCAACAAACTTCTCGCGTGTGGCTTGTGTCTCATTGGTGCAGAAACGTATCTGTAGGTCTGACTGCTTAAGCCTGTGTAAAAGTGACATTATCATGGCAATGTTAGCCAGGCATAGGCTACTGAAATAACGTAAAATCACTGTAAACAGGCATTTTTGACGTAAAATTTCACAAAAGCGCTAGAAAACTATGACAATTCTAATTGCTTACACCAGAAAGATAAACAAACCAAGACCCTTATGTTGGACAAAAGTTAGAGTTCATTGGCCATTTAGAAAAATCACGACCGACATTACAGATAGGCATAGCCTACCTTTTCACAGCTTCAATAGACCCAGAAATTGGTACACCTCCACCCTCTCCACTGTCATATAATACACCACACATATCTAAAATGACACCTTTCAGACTTTTAACTGCACCAGTCCACTTGTGGTCAGCCATGGCTGAATGCCGAAGTGAGTTTGCGCGAAGGGATGCAAAGTGGGAAATGTAGTTTCCTCGGTAAGATTATCTCACTGCATAATTCGACTATTGTAAATTATGATAGGCCGCGCATTAATGCCTAGGGCTACTGCATAAATTCATGCTGCTTTGGCAATTTTGACATTACACTTTAAAGGCTATTGCAATTTTATATTTGCCTATTCTCAGAAGTTGAGAAAACTAAAGATGCATATGTTTAACTCAATATGAAACGATAAATGCACAACAAAATATTATAGCGATTAGAACAGAAAGTGGGGTCAAAAATTACGACGGAGGATTTAGGCCACAATAAAAGAAAAAAAAAAATCAAAAATTTCGAGAATAAAGTCGTTAATTACGAGATTAAAGTCATTATTTACGAGAATAAAGTCATTATTTACGAGAATAAAGTCGTTAATTACAAGTCATTATTTACGAGAATAAAGTCATTATTAATGAGAATAAAGTCATTATTAATGAGAATAAAGTCGTTATTTACGAGAATAAAGTCGTTAGGCCTATTTACGAGAATAAAGTCATTAATTACGAGAATAAAGTCATTATTAATTTATTCTCATAAATAACGACTTTATTCTCATAAATAATGACTTTATTCTCATTAATAATGACTTTATTCTCGTAAATAATGACTTTATTCTCGTAATTAATGACTTTATTCTAATTAATAATGACTTTATTCTCGTAAATAATGACTTTGTTCTCATAAATAATGACTTTATTCTCATTAAAAATGACTTTATTCTCATTAATAATGACTTTATTCTCATTAATAATGACTTTTTTCTCGTAATTAATGACTTTATTCTCGTAAATAATGACTTTATTCTCGTATTTAACGACTTTATTCTCGAAGGTTTTGATATTTTTTTTCTTTTATTGTGGCCCTAATCCTCCGTCGTAAAAAATGACCCCATGGTTGTTGTTTTTTTGCAATATTTTTGTCATTTTAAAGTTGTATTGCTTAATTTTCCACGTATTCCTCAAATAGGTTGTCTTAGACATGAGTACATTTGGATATGTATGTAATTTTTATATTTTTTTAGTTATTGCCCTTTTTGTATCAGTACCCCACTTTACCATACATGGAGTCAAAAATGACCCCAGGCATTACCTATGGAATTTTAAGGGTTAAAACTAGGAATCTTTTATTTTTTTCAACTGTGATGATATTTATAGCTTCCTGTAATAAAATCAAACCCAGGTAGCTGTGGCTGCCCCAAAACAGATTGTGATGAATGAGCAGAGGAAAGCCCACATTTGACAATGGTCTGTTGGATATTGTAAGGGGAGGCAGAACTGTGGGGTGCTTCCTAATGTCCACCACCATCTCCACAGAGTTTTTAGCTCTAGGTTGTGTTGACTACACAAGAGCACCAGCCTCTCAACCTCCTGCTGATATGAGGACTCATATTCATTCTGGATGAGCCCAATTACAGTGGTGTCACCTGCAAATTTACAGCTGGGTATTTGCACATAAGTACATGCATGTCTGTGCATACACATGCATACTGTACATATAAACTAGTGAGGAAATTGCTTCTCTCATCACGTTATATCTTATACAGAGGAGCACACACACATTTGTACACATGTTCACATACAAACACGTGGTCACACACACAAACTCACAAAAATCCGCACTAACGACTCACATACACAAACATACACACATAGTGACATGTAAAACATTAAATTATTATTTTCTTGACCAAAATATAATAAAAATCATCATCTTTAACCAAAATTTAAGATATTTTCTTTTTCAAATGGATTAATTTTAATTGGGGTCATTTTTGACCCCACTCATAGGAGAGTGTATAACTGGTGGGTCATTAATGACAAAATAAATAAAAATGCAAATTGCCTCATATCACAAACATGTTTTATGAGGACTACCTGGAATATGAAAATATTACAACTCTTCGTTTTAAAGATTTTGAAGAATAACTACAGTTCCTTGCAAAAACGCATTGATTTTAATTGGGGTCATTTTTGACCCCACTTGTGTAGGTAGGATGTGCATCCAAGGGTTAAAGCCAGAATTTCACAGGTTGATAATAGATTATAACTAAACCATCATTAATTAAAAGACAGTAAACAGCACAATTAAAGAAAATATTTGAGAAAACATTTCAACAAATTATGTAGTGTTCCATAGTTGCTATGTAGCTTGATTGTTGCTATGTAGCTTGATTTTTATCCTCTTTTTGTAAGTCGCTTTGGATAGGCGTCTGCTAAATGCGTAAATGTAAATGTAAATGTAGACTACTACAAAACACTTATACAGACCAAACCTAACAGTTGTCCTGTAAAAAGGATGTCAGAGTATATGCCTTATAATTTTTTATTGAGTTAAAATAGACAATTTTTGTGACAAAATAACTGTTACTGTTAATAAAACAAAATTTTATTGAGACAAAATTATACATTTGTAAGCAACAGTTGTGTCACAAGGTCAAAATGTGGTTTGTAGCTTAAAAATGGATCTTGAGATAGCACTAAAGTAACAGTAATCTATGATGACAAAGACATTTCCATTTCAGATCCAATAGCCTAAGCATGGAATGTCCTGCAGAACTGTGTAAGCCTGCCCTTTATTAGCCTATTTTGTATTGTTTTTAAATACAAGAAAACTGATTGTGTGTAGCCTATGTTGTGACATTTCATCTGAACTAAGACGACCTCTTCATGTCAGGGCTACATCAGCGCCAACGTAGCCTATCGTTAGGCTACATTTGCATTTGTGGAAGCAATCTGGGTTTGTTTTATGACTTCGGCCTACACAAATATACAGAGAAACACACCTGAACAGCGGCAGTTATAGCCTGGACAAGAGTGGGTTAAAAGACTGCGGCTAATGCAATATGCTGAGGCTGGCTTGTACCCATGCACTGTCCTCAGCTAGCTACCTCAATACGTCTCGGAATTCAAGTCATGTTTTTTTCAGAAAAGTGAATTCGCATTCTCAAGTGATCGGACGTGGGCATTGCAACAATATAGCACACATTCTGTTCTATGACAACTCAGGACTCGTCAGGTTCAGGACGTCCCGCAACAGGTAAGTTGACCCTAACTGCAGTACATGTTAGCCCTTTAGCTAACTAGCTGTATCTAGCCATATAGCCTACTTCACATTAGCTTTCGAGAAGCTAGGAACTTAGTTGGTATATTAACCATGTTGTGTCAAAATTACCGTGACAATTAGCCAACTTGACGGTACTTTAGGCCTACATTACGATGCGAAGTCGTCACAACGTTCAAGACTAGACCACGATAGGTTTTGATTTGTTTACATTATTATGAAATTATTGTTGCAACATTAACACGAATGTTTACAGAAAGCAAATGTATTCAGATATACCGGGCTGTTTTAACAACACGTAGCCGATATAAATCTAGATTAATACTGATTTCATAATTAGCCCAGGTTCCATGAATAGCATTCCTAATTAAGGTAATATTGACGTCATTTCATCAGCTGTCTCCTCTTGTGTTGTTTTGGTTGTTGGAAAGTTTCAGCAGAGATTATTTGATAGGAACCTGGCCGTTACCCGCGTATAATGCCCCTATATTTCCGGGGCATGGAAGTCTTCATAATCAGAGCTGCTATCAAATTGTGTTGTCCCATTAAAAAATATAACAGAATATTAGCAAAAGAAATTAGGGGTGTACTCGCATTTGTGAGATACTGTATGTTGTGGAATACAGGCTACTTTATGTTGTCTTTCTTCCACAAGCATGAACTGTAGAACTGCATAACCTACAGTATTGTCAATAATCATAGTTTGCTGTAACAGCAATGACTAGAGAAGCTTATTTCAGTAAATGTAATATGCCTACAGTATAGGCTACTGTTTTCATTTGTATAATGCAATGTGGCTATAGGTGGTAACTGGCTAGTAATGATCTGTGGCATACGTGGTTCTAACATTTGTACAACATTGGGTCAAAGTGGATACAAGTGGGTTTGAATCTGACCTGATCACAGTTCCTCCCAGTCTCTAATGTTCTATTTGAATAAAGTAAATCAGTTATAACACTTTGAAACATCTTATCTGACATAGAAACTTTTTTGGAACAGTGAAAATTAGGTGGAAGTTACTTGCAAATGATGCATAAGGCTGAAATGGATGGAGGGGTTATTGAAGTATCGCCTTTTCCAGGACAGCTGGAGTAGTTTACTTCAGTATGGCATCTGGTGGGGAGGGACCAGGGACCCCAGGGACCCCACCTCCAGGCCCCTTCAAATACTCTAATCGCCTGAGTAAGGAGAGGTCACCCTACCTGTTACAGCATGCACACAATCCGGTGGACTGGTGAGACTGCTGCTTATTGTGGATCACACACTTCTCCAGACTAACTAATTTATGTAATTTGAAGGCACATCAGGACATAAAGTAGTTTAGAACAACCAGAACATCTCTCAGAAATGTGAGCTCAACTAGTGGAGTAGGTCATTGCATGCAACCCCTTGATGTAGTGACTGACATGTCTGAATATAACCTTTTTTCTGACAAAACCCAATGTTTGACTGAAGTGATGTGCTTGAATGTGTGTGGATTAAACATTATGTTGCTAGGTTCCCTTGGGGCCCGGAGGCTTTTGAGAAAGCCAAGGGTGAGGACAAGCCAATATTCTTGTCAGGTAAGATTTTTCCAATGAGATGTCAATCTAGTGTGTTAAATCATATAATTTCCTGTCTAGGTCTAAAATTAATGGCAAACATTAATAAAAAAAAAAAATTATTAGCACATGCAATATTATATAATCATGATCGCCATTGTAAATGCACAACATGCCACATACTTTTGAGCATTACTACAAAAATTGTCTATGTACTAAAAGCTGTTGCTCAGCGGGCTATGGCGTCGTGCCATGAGTCTGGCGACCGGGTTTGATTCCGACCTGTGGTCCTTTGCCGATCCTGCCCCATCTCTCTCTCTCCCATTCATTTCCTGTCTCTCTCCACTGTCACTATCTGAATAAAAGGCCCTCTGCCCCCCCTAACCCCCAAAAAAAAAAAGCTCCCAACATCTGTATTTAGTTCATTGCTTTTACATTTGCACATCTTTTGGAGATACAAACTAGCTCTTAATCTAAAACTAGGCTTGTTCAATGTTGGGTAAGTTTCCTCGAAAACCATAGAATAATGGTAAAATGTGTTTCTTTCTCTTTTAGTTGGTTACTCTACATGTCATTGGTGCCACGTGATGGAGAGGGAGTCCTTTGAGGATGAGGAGATTGGGAAGATCCTGAGTGAAAACTTTGTATGCATTAAAGTGGATAGGGAAGAAAGACCAGATGTCGACAAGGTTTACATGACGTTCGTGCAGGTAAACCTTAGGTTATTAGTTTGCTTGATTGTCTGCAGTGGAAAATGTTTGTAAATGTGTTCTGTGGGTTAAAGAAAAAGTATTTTGAGAAAATAAGAGGGTGTCTGTGACATTACTTAGCCAGTAAGTCAAATCAAGTGGCCTATATTAACAGGGTTACTGTCTTATCAGAGTACATGAATATAACTTAAAGGGATGTCTGGTGCAACTACTCATTAACTACCCATTAATCAGTACTATTATGTATAACTTTAGGTAAGCTGCCATTGCATCCCAAAACTGGTCAGAGAAGTTTTTGTTAGCAATTAACTCTGTCAGACAGAGCATCACAGCATTGTGTGATGGTGTCAAAATCCTTCTGCCTCTCATATCAAATCCAGCAGGGAATTTTAATATTTCATGCAGCTGGTGAGGTTAAATATGTTCTGTCTCTCACTGGTATAATGCACAAGCTGTTAATTGCATTATTCTGTCAGCGGAGACTAATCGCCTGATGATATTATATTTAGCTGATGAATGAATGCTGATGTGTGCATTGTAAGCACTGCAGCAGGCAATGTGCTCTCATTAAATTACTACATGCGCTGTGGATCCCTAAGCACAAATATACTTGCAGGAGATAAAAGAGACTTACTAATTGCAAGTGTTTAGGCATTATTATTACTAATTATTTTTATTTTCATAATATCCTGTAACAAATCTTGGTAGGCTACCATGTGCCGCATGCACACACTAAATGCAACATTAGCTCTTTAGAAACACAATGGCTCTCTAAGTGTGACACGGCTGTATGCAAGTAGCAATATAAGCTATTGCAGATCCTACATGTCCTTACATTTCAGTCCTATTGGACAATGATGAATTGGGCATATGAGGCAACTACAAACTACGGTATCAATTTTGTTTTTTCAATTCTCAATATTGACGACTCTCACAGGGAATTTTATCCCTGTGTTTGTTTTATTCAAAACAACAAGCTATTATGTGTATTTCACAGATTTAAAACAAAGTATTGCTGGAAGAATTGGTCATGAACTTGGCTTATGTTAGTTGCACAGTTTATGTTTACACCAAAACTTGCTTCATTGATACTTAGGTTCTTGTATCTTAAAGTAGCTTAAATCCACTGGTACTATCTAAGTCATTAAAAAAGATTTTGAAGAAGACAGCCTAAGTTGGCTCAATTTAGTAGCAGTGACATATAAAGGCTGAGACAGAGATTCATGGTGATGGGAGTTTTTGGCTCTTCCACCAGGCAACAAGCGGAGGTGGTGGCTGGCCAATGAGTGTGTGGCTCACGCCTGATCTCCGACCTTTCATTGGAGGGACATACTTTCCACCCAGGGATAGTGGGCGGAGACCTGGACTGAAAACTATTCTCGTGCGAATACTGGAACAGGTTGGAATTGATGCACACACAGATTACTGAGAGCATCACAGACCATCAGGAACATTAATGAGCTCAATATGATATCTGTGCTCAGATTTAACTGTTTAACTGGGATTTAACAAATTTTGTCATATCTGAATGTTAACCCTGCATGCTTTTACAGGATTATATTTTGATTGAAATATGCCTTCACTAAAATCAAATAAATATTGAATTTGGCAGCCAGGTTCACATTGAATTTGGCAGCCTTTGCATACATTGACACACATTGCAGACTGACATTTTTGTAGATTGTAGTCAATACACCCTCCTTCAAATGGGGTTTGACTCTGTGTGGTTTGTCACCACGAGCCAATGAGGAAATATGCATATTTCCATCCATTTTTAATCCAAGCAAAAGCTGCACTGCCACTGCCAAACAGTGAAAAATGCATATAGGGTATAAATGGGAAAACACAGTATGCGATCCTGAGAGTGATCAGTGTGCAGGTCCATGTAGCTGATGTGCAGATGCATTGTTAAAGGAAGACTAACACGAACATGCTCCTTATTTACTCCTGCTCTCTTTTGTGCACTGTGTGTGTGTGTGTGCATTTGCTGTTTGTGTCTATGGTGTGTGTGTGTGTGTGTGTTGTGAGTATGTGTGTGCGTTGTGTGTGCATGTGCTGTTTGTTTGTATGTTTTTTTGGTGTGTATGTCTATGTGTGTGTGTGTGTCTATGTGTGTGTGTGTGTGTGTGCGCGCACTCTTGTGTACAATAGTGGCAGGGGAACAGAGAGGCGCTGGAGTCCAGTGGGGAGAGAGCGCTGGAGGCCCTGAGGAAGGGAACCACCATTGTGGCTAATGAAGGTCAAACACCCCCCTCAGGCCCTGATGTGGCCAACAGATGCTTCCAACAGTTGGCCCATTCCTACGATGAGGAGTATGGAGGATTTAGAGACGCACCCAAGTTCCCCTCACCTGGTAAACAAGTCTTTGTAAACAACTCAATGATCAGACATTAACATGGTCCAAGAGAAAAAATTAGATATTGGGTAGATGTTTGTGGTCGATGCCTGCTGGCCCTGATGTTTCATTAATCCTCCTGCTTCACAGTGAACCTGATGTTCCTGATGTCCTTCTGGGCGGTCAACCGGTCTACGTCCGAGGGGGCAGAAGCCCTGCAGATGGCCCTGCACACTCTCCGCATGATGGCCCTCGGTGGCGTCCATGACCATGTGGCACAGGTAAACACAGCCACTTAATTGTGACCGATCAATTGAAACACCTTCTGCTGTTACTTCACGATGATCAACCAAGCTGGAGTTACTTTGATTTGCTCAACCACTTAATTTGCAAGGTTAATTCATGGGCAAGGGTGACTTGAAGGCTTAAAAGTCCGTTTTAGAATTAGAAAGGTGTGATATTTGATGTGCTACACACGATTAGTTTCCCCCCAGTGTGATGACTTGTCATTCTAGTTGAGAAATCAGAGAAACCTGCCAGCAGATGGGGCAAGAGAAGCACAGGAAACATTTCAAATGGAAAAGAAGCAGTGAATCTATGCTGCTGTAATCATTTGGACTTAATAATCACTTATCATCTATTATTTAAAAGTTTGCACATCAAAGATTTTGCCTTGTCCGTCTGCTCATCGCCCTCCACTGTTAAAAAAATGTATACGTTATACTATCTCAAATTATCTCAACTCCAGATGAACTGTGGTTCTAAATTAATGTGAAAACAATGTGTGGTCCCAGTTTTCTTAATCCTTTTAATTAATAATGGTCACGAAGAATCACATTGAGTCACACTTCAGAGTTGTCAAATGCAGTGTTCCAGCAGACATGGGAAAGAGAATTTAATATCATCCAGTTACTTGCATGAGCATTTTTTTTTGTAGCCGCAAGTAGACATTAGTTTTATGCTGTGAAGACGTCGGATGCGTTTTGTATCACTGTATATCTTTGGTTAATATGGTGTCTTAGGTCTTGAAACATTCTCTTCCATGTGGCATACAACAACAGCAATCAGTCCTGTCTAGAACCCTCCCTTTGCTGCCTTTGCTGACAAAATGAGTCAACTCTAGTCCACTGTCAGTCCGTTGAGGTGTGGTCTGGGTTTACACAGCCTTTTAAACGAGCATAAAGTAGCATTCTCATTCAGGCAGCCATTTCCAACCAAAAATGACACAGACATGCAGTAGTGAATTAGCACAGGAGCTTCTGATAGCAGTGTTTCCTAATATCAGTGTCAGTACTGTATATCCCCAGGGAGGGGTTCTGTGTTTTTGTGCTGCTGAGTTCAGACTCTCTGCTTGTGCTATAGTGGTGCTGGTGAATAGAAGCTGCAGCAGGTTACTTTTTTAACTTTGTGGTAAGATTAACCATCTGCATAGCTGGTGTTTTTCTATCTTGTCAAAGTCTCAGCTCTAGGAATAGATGTACCTTGCACAGCAACGCTAAGACTATGCCGTATTGATAAATACATCATGTGGGTTCTAAAATATGCACACGGTGCAGTGTTTTTGTGAAAGAACATGTGCATATTTGCGTGTGTCTGTTTGAGTGTGTGTACGGGAGGTACATGTGTGCACTTCATAACTCTGTGCTCATACAGTGAGTATCCTGGCTGTCTTTTCCTCCATCAACCTGTAGATGGCAGTGTGGAGCCAGGTACTTTCCTAGCATGTCACTCGTTTTTGGCTGGTGAATTCCTACTGCATGTTGGTGGCTTTTTTGAGTAAGCCTCATGGAACTTGGAAATTTAAGTAAATGTGTGAAGGGGTTCTTGAGATATAGAGATTCATAAAACTGCAGTGTCCTTCATTAGTGGAATTTCATGATGCTGGGCATGTGTCCAGAGGATTGTTAAGGTCATACATTTCAGAATTTGTGAAACAACATGTGGTGAGTGTGTGGACAACAAAGATCATCATTAGGGCAACAGTTAAGATCATCATTAGGGCAACGTCCTCAAGCTTTCAGGCCCCACTGGTGAGGGGAATGCCCCCATGAATCAAAGGCTTCATCTGTATCTCATATCAGCCAAGTGGAGCTACTTACTTACCAAGTGCATATGCCCTGATCTTCTGGTGTCCTGAATTAAATAGCCAGAAGATGCTACATGCAGCTCTTTCTTCATGTCATCACGCCATTAGTAGACATCTTTTTGATTTATTGTTGATTTTTTGCGAAACAAATACACTTCGTAATTCAGTGCAGTTCAATGCAAACACCAGAAACACATCTGTTTTGTTTGTGGGTACCCTTGAATTTGCCTCACATTGTCAGAGCCAGAGTTTGTGTATGAATGCTAGATTTGAACAGCTACAATTCAATACAAATCTTGAGGATATGCTCATGCTGTCAACTTTTCTCTTGAAAATATGTAAAGGTGGTCAATCAGACAGATAAATAAAGCCCTTTAGAATCAGAATGTTAAATAAATCTGTTTTGTGTCAAAGGAGGAATCCGGTGTCGATCCATCCATAGCGCTGTTGTTATTCTCCCTTTCTTAGGCCAGAGGCTCAGGGAATAGAGTCATGGGTAGTATCTGTTGTTTCCCCTTGTCTATCAAGCACACTGTATAGCAGTGGGAATGCAAGACTTCTTGTATGTTCTCTTTCTGGCCAGAGGAGCTCTGAATCATCTCCTCATCCCCTGACGGGAGTAGCTGAAAGGAACAGTGGAGGGAGTTTGATCGATCCTCAATGATAGAGTCTGCCTCTCTTTTTTCACACCGTAACAGTAGAGTTCTGACGGTTGGGTCTGAGAAACTCCTGTTTGCTGCTCACTGTCAAAAAGGTATACCAGGATGTGATGTTTAAGGTGTTGGCTGTTGAGTGAATGATATAGCACTGTTATGTGTCATCTCTGACACTGATTTCCATTAGCCTCCTCAGTGGAAACATGTACTTTTGTGCTTTTTTGTGGATTTTATTAGCATGTTGTATGAAATAAAGATTGTGGTCAATATTGGTACCAGGCACTTAAATGTCTTGACTGTTTGTTTCACAACACTAGTAAAATGTTGTGGTATGGTATGTTAAAAGCATTTGCTAAATTTGGTTCTAGAAATTGCATATCAAAAAATCCTAATACCAAGGCATTTTTATTGCCGTTATGGAGGTGACAAAGTTGTGTTTGCTAGCATTTTGCTCATTGGTTCTCCAAGCCAAAGACATACTAGTGGACAACAAGCGTCTTGCTATCTGGGACTTTTTTAGATATTTTTATAAGCATGCTGGCCCTCCATTAAGAAACTAGCCTATGTTTTTAGCCAGAAATGTTTTAAATGACCTCCAGAAGATTATGTTTCTTTCAAAACGCTGGATTCTGTGAATCATTTTCTGGTTGTAGTGCATGTGACAATAGTAACCATGACAATAAAAGACATTGGCAGAGTCAGCATTTGACTTTCAAGTTGTTTTGTGCTCATGGAGATATTTTTTAACCAATTACTGTCTTAAACACTGTTAATGCAATGCATTTATAGAAATAGGGTGCATTTTTTTTATAGAATTACCTATACAACAAACCATAAAAAGCATGTTCCTGTTAAGCTGGCCTGAGCAGATCTGGATATGAAAGTCATTTTTGCGATTGAGAAATTGTAACCCACAGACTCAACAACAAAATATAGATATATCTATGGCAGGACAAAACAATTGCCTGTCGCCATGCTACAGGTTCACATGGCATCAATCTTGTTTTAATAAAAACGCCTCTTATTCGCAATTTCACAGGAAAAGACTACACTACCCAACATCATGAAGTGCAAAGGGTGAATCGACGCCGTTGATTGGTGTTGCTATGTTAATTTGTTGTGCTGGCTTTGCTGGGAGGGAGGGCAAAGGAAGTAAGGAATAATCAGGTAAAATGTTTTTCACATATTTAAAGTTAAATCTGCTCACAACAAACTCTAAGAAGTTAGTATGATGTTCTCTATTTAATGCAGGGTTAGGTTATAAACATCAGAAATTGTATCGCTCGCAATGGGACACATAGTTCCTTCACTCCTGATTTTAAAAATATGCACATTATACATATATACATGTATGCCTTTCTTATCTGTTTGTCCACTCAAAGTGTATATGACCATCATGTACCCCATAATGAAATATTCAAAGGCTTGACCAAGCACAGTGCTGGTCACAAAAGGTGAGTAGAAACGTAGAAAGAATGGAAAGTAGCAGAATGGATGAAAGAGTGGGAACTGCGGTTATACACTCACATTGGTTACCCTGGGCAAATAGTCCCAAACTTAGTTCCCAATACAAGCCCCTTTGTTAACACTTTTATCAGCCAAGGGAACATTTTTGTTTTCTCCGGAGTTAACAAGTAAATAAATGATAAATACAATGTTATGAAAATTTAGTTTTTCTCTAGCTTTTAAGTAAATAGCACATTCACATTGGTCACCGCAGATAGGAAACTCGGAGTGACCGACGTGTGACGTCCGGAGTTCTAGCTGTGAAGTGTCATTCCAGTTATATTGAGGGATGTCTCCACTTCTACTGATGCATAGAATGCGTTTCACTTCTGGAAACCCGCTGTTAATAATTCTGCAAGATGCTCCATTCACTTCACTTGGACTTCCCAACTCTCTACAGTCTAATATTTTTCGATAACAGACTGTCGCCAGGTGTTACAGACCACTGTCATGGAAAGTGAAACCAAACAGAACTATGAAAGCAATGATCAACAACACTTCGCTGTCATGTGATGGATATCTTCAGTAGATATTAGCGGGATAACATCAGAGTGATTCAGGAGCCCTGTGCTTGCGTGGGAGTGATTTTACGATAATGGCCACCTTGCATAACATTAATTTTACCAAGATTTCGTCCTTGGATAAGCGAGAAAATTTTTCCTGCCCCTGGTGCACTTGGGGGCTCCTTGTGTGGGGTATTGCAATCCCCCAAGCAAGTCCCAAAGCCACACCATTCTTCACCTTTCCATCACCCTCACATACAGCCCGATCCCTCCCTGAACCCCCTTCCATTTATGCACAAAATAGGCTGACAAACAGACACTACTTTAATTCATGTGACACTAAATGTTTCTTCTCTGTGTCCTCCTTGTCCGCCTTTTCCGTGGCATGATGCTCCTTTGCATGATAATTCTCTGACTACAAATCATATTTTGGAATGAAGCTTTTTTTTGTATGTATTTTTCTGTTTCTGTATATTCTGTTGATTACTACATTGATCGATATCTAATTAGCAGGTACTTTCTGATCAGAGAAAAGTTTTTTTCTTCTTTTTATGTTACCTGGTGTAGGCCTACCTTTTAGTTTAGATGATTAGTTGACAGTTGACAAGCACTGGGCATAATTTGAGTCCTTGTTCATTTCTGATACATGTGTGGCTATCAGAAATCAAATCATATCAGAAATGGAACAAAGCTTTGATTTTAAGAGTATTGTCTTAATATTTACCTTTTTTATTTCTTTGTTGTACATTCAATAAGCTTCTCTCTCTCTCTCTCTCTCTCTCTCCGTCTCTTGTTCTTTCTCTCTCCCTCCCCTTCATGATCTGTTTTCTCAGGGTTTCCATCGTTACTCCACAGATTCCTCCTGGCATGTGCCCCATTTTGAGAAGATGCTCTACGACCAAGCCCAGCTGGCGGTGGCCTACATCACAGCGTACCAGGTGTGTTTGTTTACGTGCATCTGTATTTGTCTTCATTGTGGATAGTCATACATCACAACCTCGACTTACACACTTATTCAGCAGAAAGGTTAGTTTTCCTGGGTGGTAAAAGGATGCCCCAGTTTTGATATTTCCTAAGCATTCATTCACCACCATATAAAATTATACGCTTTTCGTGGAGAAAAGGATGATTGTATTTCTTGTTAAGTGGACTTATTCTCTATAGTTATGACACTTGTCTGATCTATGACAAGAGAGTTCTACATATGTCTCTTTGGTTGGGTTCACTACAGGTGTCCGGGGAGCAGATTTTTGCAGATGTGGCTCGTGACGTGCTGCTCTACGTCTCTCGGGATCTGAGTGACAAGGTGAGCCATCTTCCCCCTCATTAGTGCCAGCGTCTGTTAGCCCCTGCTGACGCTGCACCATACAGGCGACAGATTGAGAAAATCTCCCACATACCCCAAACCCCTCCTTTTTAAGGTCAACTCATTTCTGTGCAGTAGAAAAGAAACACAATGGCCAAACCATTGTGTGGTGATGACTTTTCTGACCCTTACAAGGAGAGGACACAATTAGAATTGATTGTATTGGTGATGATTATATTAACCATGATTAATAGAGTAATTAAATGTTAAGAAAACAAATTCACTATAAGAAGAAATAGCTTCTTTTTCATACAGATACCAGGTAATACAATGGGAAAGGAACATGACTAAAACAAATGCATTTCTCCTAGTATTCAACTAGTATCAGTTTATTTCCTATTTCTTATTTAAGTAAGATTGTTTTTTGTTCAGTTAATATGTGATTTTACAACATTTGAATGGCACCTCTCTGGAATTTTAATTTATATAATATGTAGTATTTGCTGACATTTGAGGTCTTCCTTGAGAGATGTGTTGCCTTATCCTGTTGGTGTTGATCTCTGCACACACTGCATGCTGTGTGTTACACATGTATACAAATACAACACAAAATTACATCGTTATATTGTATTAAAAAAAGGTTTTTGCTTATCTAAAACTGTTAAAGTAAATTGTTTGTAAGATTTCATCTCATATAACCATGTACCGTTGATGGGTGTTTATGAGCATCTTCATTTAGCGAAAGAAGCAGAAGAGAAAAGCACCAGGCATAGTCTTTGCGTTGAAGTGAAACGTTGAAGAAAACGATTTAGGCAATGCTAACAGGTAGAGGATATAAGGAACATTTTAAGGATTTTGAGGTGCTTAGTAGCCCTAATAAAGAAACACCAAGATTAGAAAGGCTGTCAGTGGTAGTGAACGACTAGCCAGTTCACCGTGACATAAGTGTTTCCCTTAAAATGACTGACGTTGGCCCATCGTAATTTAATGTTGCCATACATGGCCTAAACATGTGCACTCACACAGCGGTCATTTAAACAAAACCTGATATTTCAGTTGTAACAATAAAATAAACCTGCGCTTACCTATTCTGAAGTGAACTCCTATCTTAGCAAACTCACTGACGTCGGTAGGCCTATCGTTGCCTACTAGCAGCCACTGAATGTAGACAAGGCTATAAAAATATCCATCACACGTCTAATCCTCAGCAATTTTAAGTCGCATGCTTCCAGCTTTAATTTGTAATTTAAATCAAGTAGCCAACGCCAAGATATGTTTTAACCGTGTTATATCTATAGAACGTGTCCTTGTAAAAATTTTAAGAAGTGGCATCGGCTGTGAAAAAAAAACTTGTATAGCGCGCTCACAGATATACCGCGCAGGGGTAGTGCGCGGTTTGCAAAAACGTGTATAGCGCGCGTTATATGTATGGAAGCCCGTTACCGCCACTTAAAAAAAAAGTTTAGATGCTATCTCAGAATATTGAGATACTCTGAGATACTATGTCAAAATTCTGAGATACTATCTCAATATTCTGAGATACTATCTCAGAATTCTGAGATACCTCTTCTTACGCTTATGCTATCTTTGGCCTTACTCCATATTTCTGTGTTCATTGAGATGGATTCGATCAGTGAAAGCTATTTTCGGCGTGGCTTTACAAACAGAGAGATTCTAACTCTTTTAAATGAGGAGACATCCTCCAGCCTCCGCTCTTTACAGAGAACTTTGGCTAGAAACCACCATAGTGGTAGAGTGGTAGTAAAGTAAAACAGCTCTTCTGTTCTTGGTTAAGAGAATGGTTACGCCACACCGAACGTTCAAAAACATTGATTGTAATCAGACTACTTAGTGTTTCTGTATTTTATGTTTCCTATAAATGGCACAGTATGGAAAACCATAGTTTTCTGGTAACTTTAAAGAGCACGCAAAAGTGGCTAAATGTGCATCCCACCTGCTTTACAACGACGTGCAACATGCGTGCACAACGACGAACGAACACTACCCGATCCGTGCTTATAAAAAAGGGCTGCCTGAATTGCAGGACTTACGAGTCCTTGCGGAGAGTGGGGTTTGGGTGGGAAAGAGGGGCTGGAGATTGTGTACCACTAAGCTTACTGCATGCTGCTGCTTGCACTGTGAAAGGCACATTCTTACTTCCACAGTTTTAATGCATGACCATTGAAGCAAATAGATATAATCATCATAACTAATGTAAAGTTCTATCACAAATAAAATCAGACAACCAACTATTTCACCCCATCCGCTTCTGAACTGTGGTAGCTGGTAGTAGCCAATAAGTGGCACTGAACTGAAACTGGCACTGAATTAACGTAAGCTACTGCCTACTCTGTGTAGTATCTCAGAATTCTGGCGTCTCAAAAATAATTGTTTTAAGTGGCGGTAACAGGCTTCTATAGAGGTTATATGTGTGAAAATACGGTACTGAAATAGTGTATTGTAATAACCATTCTTCCGCGAATACAAATAGTTCCTTTTGGAGAGTGGTTGCCAGGCAGCGCTACACAATGCTTCGCTGAGATGGGCTATGGCAGACCATTGAACAATTGTAATGGTTTTTAATTGACATTCGATTGCGCAGTAATGCAGAAGTGAAGAGGCACCAGTGTGTGTTTATAGTCATTTTACAACGGCTTGCAACACAGAATAAGCCAATCACAATCAAGAACCAAAGAAGCAGTTTTAGATAAGGTTGACTATTTCCTTCTGTTAGATTGTACGTTGGTAAACAATTATATGAGGCTATGAACTGGCAAGGAATATGAAGAACAATATTGAACAATAGTTAGGCTTCCCCTGGATAGTTATCTACTATAACTAAGTGCACCAGAAATACGTGATCATCCTTGATGTCCACTGTGCACACTGCACAGAGCCCGTGTGAATCCTGTGCCAGATATTCGAACACTTGCAACTGTAAATGACAACTGTTGATTCATAGGATTCTTAGGCCTGTTTCAAAATAAAGGCCCTACAATAATGAATAATAAGCAATTCAACTATTTAACTGTTGCATTCCAACTCCAAGTTGCCATCAGCTATTTCTTCAGCTAACCCTATTATATCAACAGGAGATCAGCAAGCAATAAGTCCAAATCAAGCATCTAAATTCTAATTCTAAGTTTGCATTATTATACACATGGTAATTATCTAGAATTACATTCTTTAGTTGTAGTTTTATGGTCTAGGAGAAACATAGTTGGTATCTGTTGGTAGGTTGAGCAGTTAAACTCTCCCTACATAGCTCCAGTGCATTCATGTGCTTGTGCTTCTGTGACCTTTCACACATATAGCATAGGCAAAATTGATGTGAAAATGACTAATATTTTTGCATGGTGCAATGCGCATTACATGCTTTTCGGTTTATGTCACTCGTCCTTGGCCCTGGTCAACTCTTGGCTATTGTAATGCCACTGTAATAGGTCCGCACTCATGGTGTTAAACTTGGATTAGTTAAAGGTCAGATTTCAGTTAGTATGTCACATAAAAAAATGCAGGGGCTTAGGGCAGTGAGATAAAAAGTGTAGATTCCCTTCTTCTGCTCTTAGTACTCCATGCAAACCACAAGAGGTTTTATGTTTAAACTGATATACAGATAGCAATGTGACATTTGCAGCAAGGCTTCAGAGCTTGTGTCAAAGAGACATGCAAGATGAAGGCTCAAGGCTCATTACCAAAAAAAATCACATGACTCTTAACAAACGAGGCATCGGTTTTTGTGTGTGATGTCTGAAGCTTTTGTTTGGGGAACTATCCATGGGACATTGCTTGATTGCTTGTATCAAATGTGGGTTGTTGTGTTTTGTGTTTTCCATTACTAAGCTTTGGGCTGTTATTCGGCACAATAGAGAAGTGGTTTGAGTGCTGCTCAAGGCTTCTTGAAACATATTGATACAAAAAAAATCAATTTTAGCAAGCAAATCCCATTTCATGTTGCACATTATACAGGTCTGAATTCCCATGGAATTATAAAAAATCATCCACAAGGACTGGTGGCAAATGCCAGTTTTATCAGTGTCAGAATTCAGAAATCCCCTCTGAACAGACACCTTTTCAACACAATCTGCTGTCTAGCAGTCAGCACAGAAGCTTGTTATAGGAGCTGCCATGAACATGATACGTTCCGTTCTGAAACTGCCTTTCACATGGTCTTACATTACTACGTTATTTCTAATAATATTTTCTCATTCTGCGTTAACAAAGTGATCTTTTCAAAATAGTGTTTGGGGATCCCAGAGCCAGATCCTATATTCCTCCCTATGCTAATCTCTGCAGTCTGGGGGCTTCTACAGTGCAGAGGATGCAGATTCTCTGCCCACGCCTCAATCCGCTGAGAAGAAGGAGGGGGCTTTCTGTGTGTGGACTGCAGCAGAGATACGGCAGCTGCTCTCCGAGTCCGTGGAAGGAGCCACGGCTGGAGCCACCAAGGCAGATATCTTCATGCACCACTATGGCGTCAAAGAGCAAGGCAATGTAGAGCCTGAGCAGGTGTGTGTGTGTGTGTGTGTGTGTGCGTTTGGGTTTGTTTTCCAAGGTATTAATTGGTCGAGTCGACATCAGACAATGTTCATCCACAACACAATCAAGCACAGGTTTGCATTCTGTGAAAATTTGCAGAGTGTGTTGAATAGCTAATTTCCGGATATGGATCTATGCATGGTGAAAACTAGTTTAATGGCAGGCTTTGTTTTTTTTAATCGCCTCTGAGTGTAGGATCCACATGGAGAGCTGCTTGGCCAAAATGTGCTCATTGTCCGCTACTCTGTGGAGCTCACAGCGGCCCAGTTTGGCCTGGATGTGGACAAGGTTCAGGAGATCCTGGCCAGCTGCAGGAGCACCCTGGCTGAAGTGAGGAGAGCACGACCCCCACCCCACCTGGACTCCAAAATGTTGGCTTCATGGAATGGTAAGGCCCTATGCCTCCATGTGATGTCAGCCCTCCGAGCGTAAAAGCATGGAAGCGTGCCAACGGGCTCATTTACCGCTCATGCCCTCACACGGAACTGTGCCATGTCAGGATGAGAAACGTGAAGATTCTGTCACATGCAATGATACCTATATAGATCTTTTATAGATGTGATTTAATGATTACACATTAAAGCTAACTGTCAGTAACAGTTCAGGCACAGGCTTCTGAGATGACATTAAACTAAGAGCTAAAAGGAATGGCAGGTATTATGAAACTACTTTTTAACATAATAATGTACAATAGTTCAAGGTTTTGCCAGGCTAGACCAATGCCATTACCACAGATTTCAAGTCACCATCTATTCCCATATAAAATGAGCCAGTAGACTCGGGGCCCATACTGAGCCGCAGAGGAAAATCAATCATTCACAGATCAGGGTTTTCCCTCGCTAGAAAATATTAATTTCAGGTTATTCTCGTCTTTTTTCAGTGCCCTCAGGAGTGCCTTTGGGTCATTGCAGGAGTAGATGAATAATGTACCATAGGACAATACTGACTAATGAATTAAAGGCTTGAACTGAGGCATTGTTTAATTAGTCTTTTTGTGCATGCCACCTCTCCATTATCCTTTCTGAATTAAAACTCATTTGATATCTCTTCCTGCAAAGTTACTTCCCTTCCTTTTCGGCCTAAATCAACATTGATAGACTGCTTGTGTTGGAGGGAGATATCAAAAAGTTTAACGAAGCAATTTGTCAGCCATTATAAAGTTCCTTTACTTATCAGTGCCACTTTTGTAATTCATGTAGTCAAAATGCTGAGTGCAAGTCAAAAAAACCCTAACATTGGTTATGATTTTTTAAAAGTGTTAAATGAGTGGATGCACAGTGTAAAACAGTGTTGGTTGTAAGAAGTCAAATACACAAAATAAGCTCAGCTAAGAGTTGACCATACTGTCACTAGGGTTGAGACAGTTATACATTTTGATGGTACATTCATTGTCTGAGAAATGCGATTAAAGGGTAGTTTGGATTTATATAGAAAAAAATTACTAATAAGGGCTATTTAACTATTTTGTATTTATTTATCTAGTTTTGCCATTAAAACAGATATAACACATTTAAAAACATGTTTGAAACTAATTACACTATATGCGCAAAATTAAATGCCTGTCCTGAAGTTCTATAAAACCATAAGCTTAAGGCTTCTGTGTTTATCTATCGATCACTTCTACTACCACCACTATCACTATCACTACTGCTAATAATATTATAAATAGTAATGTACATTTCTTTTCCCAGGTCTGATGTTGTCTGGGTTTGCCCGGGTTGGAGCAGTCCTGGGAGACAAGGCCCTGCTGAAGAGAGCTGAAGAAGCAGCTCGCTTTCTGCAGACGCACCTTTGGGATGACGGAGAACGAAGGATTTGGCACTCCTGTTACCGTGGCCAGGAAATGGAGGTGGAGCAGATGTAAGGCTGAAGCATTATCTTTAGGGGGAGTCTCTTTAATGTTACCTTCAAAAGCTCCCAACCTACTAAATGCGTAGCCATACCATCTTGTTTTTTTCTTAGTAAAAGTTTGATTAAGTTTCTTAGCAAAAGTTTGATTAAGTCTGGTAAAATGTGCAAGAAATGTAGGCTGATAACAGATTTACAGATAACAGATGAGTTTACTGAAAAATGGCAGATAATTTATTCATGCATTTTTCTTAACTGCGTTTCTGCACTTTCTCTTTTTAATGTGCATTAAGGTCACGATGTGTGAATGCTGGCATAGCTGACTGTTAAGGGAAAAATATGTTTATTTAAAATGGTCAGTATGCATTATGGTAACATTATTGGCAAGACATCTTTCAGAGTAACTGATGCTATGACAGCATGTGAGAGCCTATTATCAATCCCAATGGCAAATCCATAATTACTAATGGCAGTTATATGACACTGACTTGTCAAGAGAATGGGACATGATGGCTGATCATATCACATCACATCGTATCTCATCTTATCATATAATATTATAGGCCTTTTGCTAAGATGGCATATGTATTTGATAGGCTAGCATTAAAAAATCTGATTAGGTTTGCTGTTTTTAGTAACACTTTGAGGTTTTTTTTTGTTTGTTTTGTTTTTTTATCTTTTAGGTTTGGGTAGTTTTGACAGCTTTGGGTGTTTTGATATGTTTGGTGAAAACTTTCCAGTAAAATAAGTGACAGTTCATCATGCTATTGTCACTGCCATCATGTCTGCCACTTCACTTATTTCAAAGAAATTCCCACAGGTTCCACACTACATGCACTGAATAGATACTGCTGAAGCAAGTGCTTAGAGTCGGACAAAAATCAGCAAGGGAATACTATCCACAGAGGTGGTTTGCTAACACGTGCGACAACTGTTGATGAAAAATGACCTGGCTCCCGAAGCCATTTATCATGGTACTTAAATCCTACCATGCTCTAGAAACGTTCCAACTCCTATTTCTGCTCCTTCTGCTGTAGGCCCAGGGAAAGTAGCACACCTACCTAATTTCCACATCCAGCTCATGCTCTGGAATGTTCGGGGTTGGGCTAGGATAAAACGATTTCAACACTGACCCTTACGAGTCACAGACAAGAAACATCAAGCCAACAAGACATTCATTTATTTGACAGTTTAATCCACAGGCACTAATCTGGTTGCATAGCAACATGTACCGACCTGTCACATATTGACATTCTTTGTACAACAACAAAAAAGTTGTCTGCCTGCATTTGTTCAAAGGACAAATATGCGGTTGCAGATGGATTGCTTCCTTCAAAAACTCACAAACTGAGTAGCACAAAAAAAACAATTAGCAAAAGAAGGACAAAGACATCTGTCCTGAGAATTCTGTTGTTAGGGATTTATACCAAACCTCTTATTTGTGACCTCGGATCTTCAGGTGTGGCGCCCAGTGGCTTGTTCGGCGAGCTCTTTGCAGTGTTCTCGCAGTAATGAGTGGTTGTAGCATGCAGTCCCACAAAGTGTTGCCCCGAGTCAGCGTGGCCTCATTTTTGAGAGCCTCTCTCATTTAGTGACCCTGTTTGCACCAGCAGCACTTCTGTCAGAACGCTTACTATAGCTTTTTCCCATATGCAAAGATAATTATCTTTTTTTTCTGCATGTGTAAATCACCATCCTAATTATGCTGAGACCCCAGGGCTAAAATGGTGGCAGACATGCAGTTTATCTTCCTTGTTTTGAAAAATAAATTCATTAACATTTGTGTAACCAAGCTTAACTCTTTAGCAGCATTAACCAATATTCAGAGGAAAAAGAAAACTTAAATGTTTCATACGCTAATTTAAAATAAGGCTATGAAGAAGGTCATTCTTAAACTAATCTAACAACTTTGAAAAACATATTTGTTAATTTAATGGCAAAAGCAAGAATGACTTTTCAGATTATGAAAATGTACTTCTCATCACTGTTGTGGTGTCCGATATCAATATAGTTTGATTTTTTAATATAGACACCAATGGAATTCATCATTTTTATTAACTGTATGCTCACTCATGTTGTGGCTTTGCGACACTCCCTAAGTTTTCCTGAGAGTAAATTTCCATCCACAGTTTGTCAAGTGCAGTAACTTTTGAGACATCTAGAGACAGAAGCGTAATCTTGAGGCTGTACAAGTGATACAGAAATCTGTTACTGTTATTTCATTTTTCCAAAATAAAACATTGACTATGTGCTCTGTGGATTACTTTCAACCTTGTCATATCACTCAACTTTTAGCTTTACTTTGAGTTCTCCTCAACAGAAAAAAAAATAGTTTTCTCCATAGAATATCTTCTGTAGTCTCAGATAACAGTCTATTGACCGAACGTCTACATATGGAAACTAATATCAACAAAGGAACAAATGCTATTTGTTATTAACCTCTTGTCCGGCTGCTATTTATATGACTGCAACACCTATTGCAGATGACATGGGACAAAGGTATCAGATCTCTTTGCTGCCCGTATTTCAGAGCCCCAACGGGCCTGCAGCTTGACCGAAAGGGAAGGAGTGAGTGAAGTGATTTTTGAGGTCATAGCTTCAGGTCGCTGACCTTGCCACCTTGTCCTCCATTAGTCTGCCCCCAACACTCCCCTATCTCCCTATTGTCACCATCCGTCCCCTGGCACTCCGCTGGCCTCAGGGCCACTTGCTGAACTCGGGGTGGGGAATGGGAGGATGAAGGGGTCCCTGGAAGAGGTCTCTTCATGTTCCCATGAATCAGTGATTACTCATATGTTGGAAGATTATTACCCGGCTTTGTAGCAGTGCTGTCACTTGTCAGTAATTATCAGTAAAACTTGTCAGTAAAATTTTGTTATTTTTATCACAGTGAATAGGAAGTAGGAAAAAATGCACAAGAAAAAAATGTACTTCTTTCACTGACTGTGTTGTCGTCCCATTTTGTTGTGCTAGAGATTCCCCGATTGCTGGCTTCTTGGATGACTACGCCTACGTGGTGGCTGGGCTGCTTGACCTCTTTGAGGCCACGCAGGCGGTAGAATGGCTCCAGTGGGCAGAGGAGCTCCAGCTGAAGCAGGACCAGCTGTTCTGGGACCAGCAGGGCAGCGGTTACTTCTGCAGCGACCCCAATGACCCCACTGTGCTGCTGAGGCTCAAGCAGGGTAAATGTCGTCCTCGTTGTCACTGTCAGTATTTGTCCTCATGCAATGACCTTGGAGAGGGAGCATCAGTGAAGGAACTTGAATGAAACAAAATGTCGCCATGATGTATTCATGTCTCATGCTTCTTGTGATCTCTCCTGTCACTCTCCTGTCTAGACTGGGTAGTTTTCTTGCTCACAATCACATGTACTGTATGCACATAATTCTAAAGAAATACCATTTCCTCATCACATCCAGTGGATGGTCCCCTGTAGACTATCTACACATGCTAATTGTACACACAAGGCATGGCTCACTACTCATTACTCACTAATCACTCCTGATTAACATACGATGGGGTGAGGGTGGAGTTTATTTAGGGTCTCTGTTGGTGGATTATTCAAGTAAAGTGTTCCTCATATTTGATTGCCTTCATTTACAGTGAGGTGATTGCCTGTGTTACATACCTATAGATATCTGATAACATGCCAGTCTTACAAGATAATCACAAAAAAAACATGCCAGTCTTACAGCTGTCTGCCAACTTACAGCTCTGTGAGCACGGCAGGACTGCTTATTATAGTCTCTCTCTGGTTCAGGTGTGCTAGAGCTCACACAATCCCAATATACTGGGCTAATGTCTAGGCGAGATGGCACTGTGAACATGGTCCAGGATTGACCTGTGGGTCAGAGGATAAAGAAGCACACCTCTGCGGGTGTGGCTTGACAAAGTAAATTAGACATATGAGGGATTTTTCATTTGGGGAAAGTGACTGGGCATGAGAGTGTGGACTTATGAGGGGCCGCAGTGCTGCTAGCACACAGCAGCCGAGACCAGCGGCCAGCCTCTGTCCTGTCACAAAAAGACAAATCACCTCCACAGTGCCACGCCATCCCTGATTTTACACCCTGTCCCTGGAGCCGCTAGTGTTTAACCTCCATCTGCCATGCTCTCACAACATGGCATCCACACAAAAAAGAAAGAGATAAACGGCTTACTGGTGTGTGTGCATGTGTGCATGTGAGTGTGTCTATGTTTGTGTGTGTGTTTGTGCATGTGTGGTTTTATTTCTTTTTACAATGTGTGTCTTGTATTGAATAAAATTGCGTTTTTAGTAATGTGTTCTCAGGGTCTGTAATACAAGTGATCATCATCATCATCATCATCTTTTGATCAACTGGCAAACGAGTGTGATCTGTGAAAATCACACTAGCAATTTTACTGAGATTTAATGAAAATTTACTAAAATTTATATGAACATAAAATGTAGAGAAAGGTAGTTGTGTCAGAACTGATAGATATTTTGTTAACTGTGAAGATTGTGAATGTTGAGCAGCCGTGTGTTGGTCTGTTTTGGAGTATTGGGGCACTGACACCAAAGCAGGCCAGTTGCTGCTCTTTAACATGAAGAAGCACATTAGCATGTTGATTTATAATTGGCCCTCACCTGACACATGGCTGACAATGATGCAAGGCTGCTGGGATTCTGGTGCCCTAATTAGTGCCATGTGAAATTTATGAATTCTCTTAAATTATTACGCCACAGATTTCCTAAGGTTTCTACATGACTGTACCCCAAATAACCTGCGTCACCCCAAATAACCTTCAATATCTTTTGTTTGCCCAGTGGCCTCAGGATATCCTGCTAGTAATATGAGGTCATCTGCAACACACTGTGGTCCATCTCCTGCTGGACTATAAACAAAGGCGTCTATCTCCTCACTTAAGACTGTTTCAGTACATTTCAAGTAGGCTTATAAAATACTAAAGTGTAAGCAGCTTATTTTCAGACCTGTGCAAATTAGGCTGCATTCAGTTCAGTGATTGAATTCAGTGAACTGGTTCCTCTCAGGATGCAGAATCAGATATCAGTCATAAATAAACTATAGCAGTAGCTCTTGCAAACAGTTGTGGAAGATTACTTTTGTGTTTGCTATTTTACCGTGGCACTGTATTGTTGACAGAATATAATGACTGCTTTGAAATGAAGGTAGTTCAAAATCTTTGTAGAAATTGCGTTAGTTTGTTTAGTGAATAAGGCCCTGTTTTGAGCATCTGTTTTGAGCATAAATAAGATCAAAAGTCTTAGTCTTAGATGCAAAATTAAATAGGTAGTGTTTTTGGAATTAAATATTTTGATTGTAAATTATATAAAAATAATTATGTACATACAAATTGACATACAAGGTTGTATAAATTAAGCATAGAAGTGCACAAATGAGATGTATGCAGGTAGCAGGTTATGAAATGTGTTGCTCTGTATGAAAATGCCTCATTTTCTGTTTCCAGATCAGGATGGAGCGGAGCCCAGTGCCAACTCTGTGTCCGCTCTGAACCTGCTCCGCCTGTCTCACCTGACGGGCAGGCAGGACTGGGTGGAACGCTGCCAGAAGCTGTTGGCAGCCTTCTCCGATAGGCTGGTGAGAGTGCCTATCGCCCTGCCAGATATGGTCCGGGGCCTTATGGCTCTGCACCACTCCATGAAGCAGGTACAGTAGCTGTCTTGGCTCGTTGGTAACCAAAAGTACATTTTTTAATCTTTTTTGAATGCTGCACATTGTCATCATCTATGAGATGTGGAATTACCCCAAATAAATGATAGAGGTGATCAGTATTGCCTTTTTGGAGGGGTGGGAGGCGAGATGGAAATCATATATCAGGAAACGGATTGGAGGGCTCGAGTGGGCGGCCACTAACAGAAGTTCAGATTAAGTTTCAGTGTTAAGAATACTACTTTTCCCAACTTTATTTCCCTTTTCACCCCAGACTTGGTGTGAAGTTAATAACGGGGAATAACAAGAGAAGAAATCCTGTCATGATACATCAGTGTTAACCTGCAGAGGTAGTGCAAGTGTGGGAAGAGGGAATAACAAGCTGAAGGTCCAGACGGAGGCCAGATGCTTCCAAAGCACACCTGCTCACCTCATTAGCACAGAACACAGGCAGCCTTGACCCCTCTACTGCCCCTCTCGTTCCCTTTCGCTCCCTCGCTCCCCTTTTTCCAACCCTCACCCACTCCTTTTTTCTCTCAACAGATCGTTATCTGTGGCCCACCTGATGCAGAAGACACAGCCAATCTGATTGCCTGTGTCCACACCCTCTTCCTGCCTCACAAAGTAAGTCTCTCCTCATGTCTTTTGAGTTTCTGAGGTAAAACAACAATGTAAAGGAAGGCCCCGGTTGGTCTTTGTGTGTGTTTTTTTTCACACCCTAATTTTTCATCATCTACAGTGACATTGCTCTGTATTAATTCTTTGAATCTGACGAACGCAGGTCGTTGCCGATTTGTCACACCCGTTCTTCTCTGTTCAATTAATCACACGCATAGTGCGTTAAGCTGCACAACCTGACCTTGGCTAGTCGCTGATGAACATTTCACAGAAAAATCTGCATTGAATACATATCTTAATTAATCACATTAATAAAGTTCCACATCCATACCCATTCTTCTGTTAGGTAATATCTCACGATTTCTTAACTCAAGCAAACAGCATGTAACAAGATCCTTCTTATTTCAATGGTGGAGATCCTTCTGATTCCAATGGTGTTTCTCTGTATGATTAGAGATTCCCCCTATTATGGTTTTTATACTGTCAGATCCCATACTTTCCTAACAAAAATAAGATAAGGCATGTGTAGATATGAAATGAGAGCTTAAATAGCCTATGGCTCATTGGGCTAAGGGCTATATGAATGCCATTATGTAAGCAAGAACAAATGCAAAGAATTGTTACCTGCACATAACCAGAAGACATGCATAATAAAAAGACCCTTTAGTCTTTACACTGTTTGGTTAGCAGACTAAGCAAGTAGACACTTTCTTCCTGACTCTTACTTCCTGAAGCCAGTCATTCAATTCTGCTTTTCTTTGTCCAACACCAAAATTGCTATATATATTAATATTTGCAGTTGCGTTCCTGGCATTGCTAAGCAAACCTAGAGTGGCACCTTAAATACAAGGTCTTTCTATCTATTGTGGCCATTGGTGTGAATGAATAACACCACTGTAGCTCTCAGTATCTGTATGGCAACATCGCATGTACAGTATGTATATATGTTTTTTTTAGTTAGTGTGTATAACATAAAGTTGCATGTTGTACACCAGCAAAAATTGTTTAAAACTTGTGCCAGAATGTGCGAAGAGTGGGGGATCATACACTGAATCATAATGACAGAATACTTGAGGGAATTCTCTCCATGGTCTTTTCTATGCTATTAACAGAAAGTGTTTCAGGTACTCCATTTATATGGCTCATTAAATGGCTATCTAACATTTATATCCCCATTGTTGAAGTATCAAACGGTAGTAGCAGAAGTAGAATGGCCTTCTACAGGGATTATGCGAAAGGGGCCTCATACATTTTGGGTGTTTTCTCCTTTTCGACCATAGACAAAGCTTTAGAGAGAATATGACATGCAGATAAATCATAAATATACTATCTTGCATGCCCATCATCCCCACGTGTGCCACTGACTTTTCCAGATCAATAAATGCAAGTGTGCCTCATGATGAGAACTGGAGGAGCATGCAGTGCTGAGCTTTTTCATATGGGGATCAGAGAAAAAGTAGGACCTGTTTTGTAGTGTAGTGTATTTTCAACAGACATCAGTGATTGTAATCCAAGTAAAGAACCTATTACTTGTAGACTGTGGAAACAGTGCCAGCAGTAGCGTAACTCACTGTGATCACTTTGCCCCGTTTCAAATAACCAGCACAAACTGCACTTTTTGGGTTGTGACTGAAAAACATCCCTGTAATATCTTTGTTTGCTGAGCAATCATTAGTATCACTACTAGGTGTCTACGCATTACTACGTATCACTAAATATGATCTATTCAGCACATTTCTGTTAGCCCCAATGATATTGAATATTGAAACTTTGAAAGTTGTCCTATTTGTAAAGTATATTGTCCCTAGCCCCAAGCTGAAGAGACACATTTTGTCTTATACTTCTTTCAGCTCTGGAGTAATTTAGTGATTGTCCTGCTCAGTGAGCCTACTGCGTGTCAGCCATGTTTAATATGTTCGGTAACACTTTATTTGAAGGGGTCTACATAAGGGTGACATGAGCCTGTCACAAACATGACATGACACGTATCATAAACATTAATGACACTTCATTCATGTTTAAGACTGCTGTCATTAAGTGTCATTCGGTTTTTGTAAAGTCAACATCCCAGTCTGCATTTCAAAAACCAAATGACACTTAATGACAACAGTCATGAACATGAATGAAGGTTCATTAATGGTCATGGTACGTGTTATGTCATGTTTATAACATACTTATGTCACCCATATGTAGACCCCTTCAAATAAAGTGTTGCCATATGTTCTAACTGTATCATTGCAATAGCATCATAAAGATCAGTGCATCTTTGTCTTTTTATTCATGCGTCTTCCATCATAAAGTAAATGTGCTGGTCATTCTGTAGTTAAGCTGAGAGACATTATGCAGGAAGCCTCTCACTCTTTTTTGCATTCTTTGTCACTAATACATAAGGGGAGTTCTGCACAGCACAAAACCTGCTCCCTAGAGATATGTTGAATTAAAAACCTTATGGGAATCTAGTTCATGCTGCGTTGGGATTTAGCATGATGACCATGGGGATTTATGCATAAACAAAAAAAAAAAACATTTAACAACTTTCTAGGAAGCATCTATCTGAGGACCAGCAGTCCTCTTCCCATGCATTCAGTCTCTCTATATTTAAGCAAAACGTATTTCCATTTTATTCATATAAAGAACACAACTCTGGACATGGTGCTATATATTACAAATGTGGTCTGCAGTGTAGAGAGAACAGCCCATCCTTGTAAACGGACAGCAAAAAATAGTCTGGAATAAGAATCCGTTTGCTTCTTAGACAGGTGAAATGATAATGTTTCATTTCCTTTACTGTGATTGAAAAAGGCAGTCAGTCTTGGTAAGAGGGAGCATTTAATATAGGCCACAAATCTTAACTCACTGAAGTTTTTGCTAAATAATGTTTATCTTATAACTGGACTGGAAAAGTATTTTTATGTGATTTTGATTCCTATTGTTTTTAAAAATCGATGTCTGGCAGGGAGTTTGGGAAAAAAAACTTCTTTGATGTAACCACGGATTGGTATTCAAAAGGCAGAAGGCTTTTTAATATTTGATGTTGAGTTGACGGAAATAACAAAACTGATATGTCAAACTTACAACACACAGAATGCAAGAATGTGTATCCCTAGCAAATACACTTTTAGTTGTAAACTACATCCTATCCTAAATTAGAATGCATTGCAGTCTAAACATTATGCCCTGTATAAGAAATCATTATAGATTGAGGATTGTGTTGTGCTTTTGATATATGTACAGTGTAGAGTTATTCTGCATAATAAAGAAAAGAGGAAGATTCTCCATGACCCATTAAACACAGAGACAACCAAATGGTTTCTGATTTGCATCCAATTATGGCATCATCTGTTTCTATGTTACAGGGCACTTAGTTTAATTGTGGCAAGTGAGCTGTGAAAGGAGCTGTGTTAAGTTTTTCATTTTCATTCACACCTATGATGTTTTACATGCATTGGCCTTTATAATCTAAAAATGTGTTATTTTAGCAGACTTGTGTAAATTGTGTTTGTGTAAGAGTTGGTGAGTAGAGCTGTTTGGTGATCCATCGGCCCATAGTGAGATTTAGCTTTTTAATGCTGGCTGATAATAGCAAGTCAGAATTTCCCAGTGAAGCTTTGCCTTGTATTATTGTTCAGTGTTGGACAATAGAAAACATAATACAGGCAATTCTTCAGGCATGGTATGATATAGGGTATAGTGTCATCTGCTTTTCCTTTGTGTTTCTGTGTTGGTGCATGTCAGGGTTAGTACAGGCATGTGGATCTGCCTGTGTCGCATCTCAGGTGCTGATTAGACCGGGTTCCACCTGTATGGAGACGTGCCCATGGACAACAAAAGGCCCGCTTATACATTCTCTGGGGGGAATGGAGAACAACTGACTTTGACTAGGGTTTCTTGGCGCTGGAAAAAACTCACCATTTCTTTCGCTACTTTGAGGAGTTCTCTGTTATTTTCTTACCACAATCCAAGCCAGTTGTGACACTTTGGACTGGGAGATGCCCAGTTTAAAATCCAGAAAGATAAACATCTGAAATACACCTAGAATAACTGAGCTTCTGTAATAAGACCAAATGAACAAGATTTCGCTACAGGTCTTTCATTAGTATTTCAATGCATGTGGCAAAGATTCTCCTCAATCCTTCTCGATCTATGGATGCAGACAGTTTAACCAAATAAAACCACCCCTAGACCTGTTTATTTCAACGGGATCCTTTATCTGAACGCTTACAAATGCACCATATTGCAAGATACAATTACTATGTACATATTGTTTTTATTAATCTGCAATGTGAAACAATTTGTTAAATTGTTAGATATGTTTAACTAATTTTGGCACATTTTTGCACTACACATACCGAGAAACATAGAGGATGACCTCACCTATGATATTTTACAGAAATGATATGACTTGTAACCAGACTGCCATCAGATAACTTCACAAATTTCATGTGAGATGGAGAATGTCTCTAGGGGGCCCTACAGTCTGATTACCAGTGGGGTAACCATCAGTGAAATTAAACTTACGCTGGTGCATCAAACTGGTGCGTCTTTCTTTGTAAGCAAAGCATTTAAATTTGGTTGTTGTATTCAGTTCAATTCAGTTCAATACATTCAGTACATGTCCATGTAAGATAAGCCTTTGTGATTGGTTTTCTGGGTGTTTTGGTGATTTGGCCTTAATAGGGCAGTCATCAGGCAGAATTGCAGACATTCAGTCTCATCACCAGCTTTGTTGCTTAGTGTGTGGCCCATCAGCCCACCCTCTGTGACATACGACATACAATGAAATTGCTTTCAAGTTCACGTCCTATGACATTTAACACATTGCCGAGCGCCACACTGTGTCATACAAGTTACTGTAAATCCCCTTGTGTGTAAGCAGCCGGTGTGTTTCCAAATGGGAATGGAGTGCTAATTCCATGCATGAATAATTGACATGTGAGGGAATGAGCTGTGCTTGGCTCCATGTGGCCCCGCATTAGCATCCATCATATCTAATCTACCCATACGGAACACAATGATGTTGACGTGTCCCATTCCTCACATACTCCCAAATAAATTCAACCTAGATAATTGGATGAATAATGGCTCCGTGTGCCACCGGAGTGGACTGACAACCCAGGGCTCACTGCCGGAAGTTTTTCATGAGCGCCGTGAGCGAGCGAGTCTCTTAAAATTCCCCAGACTAATAAAGTTTTCTTGTGGGTGTGTGTCAGAGGGAGAGAGAGAGAAAGAGATTGGCGAGTAGTCTGTATGTCTGCCTGCATTCATGTGTGAAAGTGTGATGATAGGCTGAACAGACTGTTTGTGTGTGTGTGTGTGTGTGTGTGTGTGTCTGTGTGTGTTTGTGTGTGTTTGTGTGTGTGTGCATGTGTGTCTGAGTGTCTGAGAAACTGAGAGAGACAGACAGACTCATGAGAATTTCAAGGTGCGGCGGTATGTAGCGTAAGCAAGGGATAACGTTTGTGAGATGTACAAGGCTGCCATTATGGTGGAATGACTCCCGACAGAGAGATGCAGGAGCCCGACACCAGCTGAGGGCTCATGAACCACACAGAAAGGGTGTTATTTCACAAGAATGACCGCCTCACAGTCATTATTACACAGCTACAAATTGAAGTTATGAATGGCACGATAGCGAAGCATTATTTGTCTTTTATTTACATAGTAAGTTTAATGATAAATATAGATAATGACTTCTGCGAAAAAGTAGTTCATAACGATTTGCAGTGACTGTATTATGAACACTGTAGAAATCCTTTCAACACAGTCAGCCTTTCCATAGGAGATCAGCTCAGTTCAGAATAATGTTTCATGCTTAAACTATTTGTTTATTCATGGAAACCATACAACTCCAAAACCTAAATACAAAAAAATATATATTTTCTGTTGCCATTTTGGCAGGTAGCTCTTTAATAGTTGTGATTTCTCTTTAGAACTAATCAAGACCAAGTCCTGTTTATCTGGTCAGGAAATATTTACATATTTCCCTTAGGTAGAATGCTTGGAAGCCCTACTGAAGTAAATGGAGCATTCTACAGCATTATAAAGAGCCGTATAATAAACACAAGTGACAACACACAGACACAGAGTGAGTGTGAGAGTGTGACAGTGGCGAAAAGGGGATTCCAGCTATTGCTGTGATTGAAGCAGCAGGGTTTTTTTTTTTCTGGACTCGGCCCTTTGAGAGCAGGGGACAGACACCACTGTGAACTCGGCAGGCCTGCTGGTCATGGTTGTGTGTGCGCTGGCGCTCCCTTTTACGTAGAACACAGTGATGGCCTCCTATCTGAGAGCTTGTAGCCTCAGGTGACAAGAGTCATGCAGTGACAAGGCCCCAGTTGTCTCTTGTCACAGTCAGTGAGGCATTCCTAAAGCTACATAATCCACACGCATCCTGACCTGTCATTTTTAGCATACAAACAAGATGGCCCAACAGTAATGAAACTTGAATGACAGGAAAAAAATGAACGCCTACCTAGTGCATGTATGTCTGTCTGTATCATTTATTATACCTCGGCACAGACTGCTCAGATGTTCTCGCAAAAAGTCCTAATGAAATTGGATAAGGTAATAAAATACTACCTATTCACTGTCAATTTTTTTGCAAAGGAGCATTGACATTTAACTGTTATTTAGACAGATGGCTTTGAAAGTCCACTCCAGTTTAAGCTGACCGCCTGACCTGGTTGAACTTGACCTCGCAGAGTGTCTGAACACCCAATCTCTCTGACCTGACTTCAGTGAGTGTAGACAGAGTAGCGCAACCAACCCTTGCCAGTAATCCTAACCAAAGTCCTTTTAGGGCCCCTTTAAGTTTCTTCATTCAACAAAACATCTTGATGACCCCAAAGGGCAGTCATTTTGGCAAGACTATCTAAATGAATAATACATATCTGTAGATTCGCAGGTTGTATTTACTTAAAAAGAATAGATTGTGTCAATCCCTTTTTTAACCTAATTTAAAAATCTTTGGGGAGGATGACAAACAACATTATTCCAAGCATGACTTGTTTACTCTGCGCCAACATTTACCAAATGGCTATGATGGAGAGAATAAACAGAAGGCTAATTTTTAAAGTGATATGTCTTCTCCTATGAAACTGTCTCTGTCCTAAATTACTTGCCCAATGGATTTTGTAGGCTCAGGCAGGACTACCAACATCTGACTGGCGATGAAAATAATCAAGATGAAAACATACTTGACAAATATGAAACAAATACTTGACAAAATAATATGAATTTGCATTTGCTTGTAATAATATGAATTTGCATTTGCTTATAATTGCATAACATCCAACAAACAAAAAACAAACACCTCTTATTCCCCAAAGCACACCTTTGTTCCTATATGTTCAATTAGCCCTGCTTCAGTGATTCTCTCTATCTGCGTCTACTTCTTAGCTTATCCCCTCTTTTCTCTTTGTTTTCCCCTCCTCTCTCTCTTTCGCTTTCTTTATCTCTTTCCCATTGGCACAGGTCCTGTTAGTGGTGGATAGTGACACAGATGGCTTCTTGCACCAACGGCTGCCTGCCCTCTCTTCACTGCGTCCACTCGAGGGTAGTGCCACAGCCTTCGTCTGCCAGAACTTCACCTGTGCTCTGCCTGTCACCTGCCCACAAGAGCTCCGCAGACTCCTGCTGGAATGAGCCCTGGCTCCCCGTTATTCACTCCCGTACGCACAAACTCAAGAACCTGCTAATGCTATCCAGAAGCCCTGTTGGGCCACTTAGAGAGAGGTTGGTCATCTAATTTAAAACGCACAGTAACCAGCATAGCAATCAGAAGAGATACTTGTTACATAGGATACTAATGCACGGATCGTTTCACAGTAAAGCTGAATTGAATTAACACTGGAGTCACTGACAGCCAGGCAGTACAGTAAGCTATGGAAGAGCCAATTAACCTTTACTAAATCTTTACGAGTAACATTTATCTCAGTCATTTTCCAGTCCTGAGCCACCGAGGGCCTAAGCCACATGGGACCAGCTGGGGCATAATGGTCAGTTTTGTCTTAAAACTGCATCAGACTGTGAAAACTAGAAATGGACCGCAGATACACATGATGTTAAATTAAGGAAAATGTGAAATATGATGTATGTTAAACTTCAGGTGAAATAAAGATGTCTTGATTAGTTACTTTTTGTGTTGCTTCGTGTTTTGTGATGTAAAAAACAATCTTGAATGTGAATGACATTTATATTAAAGTTGACAAATGTGCTGTTGCATATTATAATAAACAGTGGTCAATTTATATGTTTTACATGCTTAGTTTTGCGTGTAAATCGGTAAATATACTTTATGTAGCATATTTATTATAGATTAATGTTCCATTCTGGCTTTGACAAACACATTCCCAACTGAAATAAAGTTGCTTTTTCGGGATGGCTTGTAAGTTGTAGCAGACCTCTGGTGTGCTGAAGACCAACTTGGTCCTCATGCCCTGTCTCATCCCTAGGTTCCCTCAGGGAACTGAAGGTCTGGGATATGCCTGCTCCCCCAGGAGGTCATTACAGTATATAGTAAAAGGGCTGTGTGTCTGTTCTCATGCCTTGCTACCTGTTCCCTCTCCCTCTGTAATAAGGTCACAAGAGAGGCTTAGTAGCCCACCGGGCCTCTGTGATGAGTGGAGGTGGGCAGCAGGAAAGGAGCAGAGGCTGGGAGATTAACACAGGAAGCCATGGTGGGTGACAACAAATGGGTGACATGAAAGAGTGTACATGGAGGACAAAAGTAACAAAAAAAAAACGGAGGTGTAAAAAAACAGAGGGTGTGATGCTGTTGACAGAGGAACCGTTGAGTCTAACATCATTGAGTCTAAAGGGTGTTGATGTTCATTATGAGGAAGAAAAATATAATCCTATTTATTCTATTCAGCTCAAGCTGCTACAGTGTAGGTTCTGGCATAAAGTCCCATGTATCCCTGAGGTGATGGCACATCCCTGCTCATTTGATTTTTGTGGAGAAGTCTGCGCGTGTAGATCTGAGATGTGACTGTTTAACTATTTCTTGCTTCTCTGCTTACTCTCATGTTAGAATCAACACTACCCCCACTGATGACTTTGAGAGCATTGTTCCTCTTACAGTAGTAACTTCAAGCACCAACACTTGGGCACCCAGCATGCATGTGCAGTAAGGTCACCTTCTCTCCCCAACATCTGTTCCCTCACTGCTCTCACTCATGTGTAGCTGTTCCTCACCACAAACCGTAGACTGCAGGAGCTGCCTGCCGTCTGTCTACAGTGTGTGACTGATTATTTGTGCGCCCTGCTTATGATGCATCCTACAGAACACCGTGCTAAACAGTGGCTTCCTCTTCCGCCACTAGTGATGGAACGTATGAGCTGCGCTAGTGTAATTGCAGCCTGTAGGTGTGTAGGGAGGACTTATCGAAGTAGCTCACACAAAATCTCTGTTTTCTCTCTCTCTCTCTCGCTTGCTATCGCTGCATCTCTAAAGCAAGAAGATGTAACAGAAATGCTGGGGCAAACTATAATATTCAAATGTCGTTCTTATAAAGAAGATAATGGAAAGCCTCATAAAACTCCTTGTTTGGACCGTTTACACCGTAAAACTTTTTTGAGGCTTGGAACATGATGTCCTTGTTTCCAGCATCATCAGAAACTAGCCTAGCAGTTGCATGTTAATTTTTCAGCGTGAAATGTTCTACTAGGATGGCAGTATTCTGTTGTCAGCTTGTTATCTGCATCAGGAGTGCATCTAATTGCAAATAGTCAAATGAATAGACCAAGCTAACATTAGAAGAAGAGATTATTTGAGTGACTTTTGAATAACTGATAGGTGCTTACCTGTTTCCCCTAAAACCTCTAAATCATAAAACCCATAGTAAGAGCTGATGTGTTTCTTCAAGGCAGACACTATTGTGAAAAGCAATAGCCTACATAGGCCTACCTCGCGGATGTCTAGGAAGGAGAGTAAATCCTAATTAAGTGACCAGCAGGTAAACATGCCAGACCTTATGCTTAATAGAAGTGTGGGGGATTTGAGGGGATTTGGGAAACCTGATTTGCAGGTGAACAGGAACTGCAGGAGCAGTGCAGGGAGAGAACACACGTACAGTGTGCTTTGCTGTGCATGGCATATGTCCACACACCATGCAGCAGTTGTACTATGTACCACCATTTGCTACTGCTAAATCATCTGCATGAATCATCGCCTATTAGTCTTACATTACACTGTGTGACTTAGAGGACATCTCTGATTAGTTTTTATGCGTGGCCCTCAATCCTGTCACTACATGCTGTATGTGATGGCGTAATAGGTGCAGATGAAAATTGAGAGGGACAAATTGGCAACATTGGAAGGGATTAGATTTGCCTGTATTTAACCCTGATGTATTGGAGCCCAGCCATTGTTGTGAATTGCAAAAACAAAATTCCTTTGGACTCCGGCCACTAAGCCACTCCTCACTGTGTGGTGGACTCTGAACAGGACCATAAAAAATAGTCCAAACTGCATTCCCTGTTATTTTTAGACTTGAATCGAACAGAAAGTTGTGGAACTATTGTATACTGTAGGCTGTTTTAGGAAGGCTCTTCGACTGTTTGCCATAGAAAATAACAAACATTCAAACTTTAAACACTTGAATAAGAACACTTCATTGTACCAGTGCAAGTGGGATATTTATTCTTGCAGCGTTACTTATTCATTTATTTATTTATCTGGTAGATTCATCAAAAGCAGTTGCTCAGAATGTACTGTTCTAATTCCAGGTCTGCTGTTCATCCCTTGAGACTTAATTAGCTAACCTCCAGATCATTCTTTGATGTGGCAGGGACTGCCAGCCAGAGGTACTGTGTCATCCGGTTTTAAAAATGAATACCGGAGTCCCACTCATCCCACAGCTAAACAACTTTGCCATTTCCTACTGTTAAATAGATGTCTCTTCTTCAGCCTACCCTAGGTAACTTGGATGCGGCAGCCAGGCAGATGGGCTTTGCCATCAGAGAGAAGAGGACTGTGTCCTTGTCATGATGCTGTCATGATTGCTGTGTCATGATTGTCATGATTGGTACACATTTACACAGCTTTCCCAGCGCTATGTGTGTTTTGTGTGGCAGAGCCCCCCTACTAACCTTGCTAACCCAAGCTAAACTTGCTAAAAAGGCAAACCTGCCACCACTGTTTTGTGTTTCTGAAGCGTGACACATCCCTGGCCACTGCAATGGCCAAAGCACAGTCTGTAGTAGTCTCTGTAAGTGGAATAGACGTAGCATCATGGAATGGAAGCAGGCAGTGAGACAGGTCCTCTCTCTCTCTCTCTCTTTCTCTCTCTCTCTCTCTCTCTCTCTCTCTCTCTCTCTCTCTCTCTCTCTCTCTCTCTCTCTCTCTCTCTCTCTCCCCTCCCTCCTGAAAATGCAACATCACATTTTTCTCTACACTTTTAACATTTCATCTTTGTACAGGTTTGCCAGGACACCTTGTACCCAATATTGTATACAGACCTTGAAGCAGGTAGCCTTTATGAATATATGTATATATTTATATGTATACATATATATTTATTTGTGTATATATATTAACATCAATTTTTCTTTGTCTTCTTTCAGAGTCACAAGCAAAATGTGGAGGGTAATGCAATGTAGGTTACTTAACAGGATTAATCACACAAGGGATGAAATAGACGTCATAAACTCTACATGTTATAGCATGGAATGTGCCCACGTGTGCAATATCTAATGGGGTGAGCAGGGCAGAGTTATACTAGTTTATCATGTTACCCTACTTACAATACCGTGGAATTTCTCCTAATGCAGTGTCATACAGTAATCTCAGTCTCCAGACTTTTCCTGGGTGTATTTTGCCATTGCTTTTAAATACAGCCTAATCTGATCAAAGAGTTGTATAAATCTAACATGCTTGCACTTAAACTGGCTGGTATTTTTATATTGTCATTCCATACAATTTCAGTGGCTCACAAGACAATGCACTCTCTTAATTCATGACCATTGACGAAATCAAATGTATGCAACAACTGGTTAAAGCTATAGTTAACACAATTAGGGCCTATATGTGAGAAATGTTTATTTTCTTGCATGGTGGGAATGTTTTATTTTTCACAGAGATATCCAAGTGAAAGCCAAAGGTGGATTTCATTTTTCAATACTATAAACTCTGTCTCACAAAATCAGTCTCACAGTCATTTCCTGTCATATCTTTGATATTGCTGATATTATCTGAATACAGACACTAAAGTCACAAAAATATACTAAAACAGTACAACTCCTTAGCATCCACAGAACAAACAAGAATAAAAAATATTAAATGATTAATTTGTTCATTTATTTTCTAGAGTTGCACATTTAACTACAGTCATAATTACTTCTACAAAGCCAAAAGAAAGTTTTGCCAGTATTGTAGTGTCTTAATCAAACATTTGGATGATTAGTGGACATCTTGCCAGTCCAGATTCACAGCTTGGTAGAGCAAGTACTGCTTGGTGACCTTGACATTTCCTTGACATTTGTTGACATTTCAGGGCATATTCACACAGAAGGGACTACAACTTTATCAGGACCAGAAGAGAATATTGATCCAAAAATGTCCACAACCATCTGCATCGGATATGTCCTCAGGGTCAAAGAAAGGATGCTAATGTGCACATATATAATGTAAGTTGACACTCCATGCTCACACTTCATTAACAGTTTACTAGTTTTTTGTTTTTCTTCTTATTGTTATAGCAATACATTAGATATGGGTGGTTGACACAACATGGCCTTTTTTGGTCCCATGTATGAAAAATAAGCAATTCATATAAAAATATGTCAAAACTGTGGTGGAATTGTTCAGAATGTGCTGTTTTACATGAACATAGAGAGTATTAATGGGATTAATGTTCCATTGGTTCACAATTTAGAGCTAAACTAGAAAAAGCTCATATGGCCTGGCTGTCCCATACTGTCCCAGTACATTTCACAAAGTTTGACTTTGAAAAAAAAACATGACAATGAATTAATTTTGTGATTATTCAATTATATATTCATAACCCAGATGTCTACTTAAATTTAAATGTTTTCATCTATTTTATTCATCTTTTTATTATCCATTTTCTTTTAAATTCTCATTAATGTTCATTTTATTATTTATTTTCTTTAATGATCATTTTACTTCATATATTTTATATTTCCTCTCCTTTTTTTTCATCTATTTTATTCATGTTTGTATTATCAATTTTCTTTTAAATTCTCATTTTTAACACACACGTTTTTTGCCTTGTATTGTATTTTGTTTTGGTCTCTGTACAGCACATTGAGTTGCCACTGTGTATGAAATGCGCTTTATAAATAAAATTGCCTTGCCTTGCCTTACTTGTGAGTCTGCTTAACTAAAAGTTCAGGCATAATATTCTGAAGCCACCATTAACTAAAATATTTTGTCCGAAAATTAAAAATCATTTGGTGTGACGCCATATTCCTTTTTTAAACAGGCAGTTGTTTGGAGACCTTTGAGGAGTGGGGGTCCTGCTTCTTTTAGGAAGTAGAACTGAACCGCAGAAGGACAGTGAAAGTTATAAGAGGAATTATATCTCTTCATGAGGTCATAAAAATCAAGTTTATCCCACACTCCCATTTCTGTTCCACTTTGCACAGTCTTTTGGTGTGACGCATTTTACACAAAAATGCCCTAGTTAAATAACTTTTCAGGCAATATTAAATTGAAAGCTATATTGTCTTATTGTAGATAACATGGTTTTATGGTGTTAGCATAAAAGCACATTGCGTAATCTCATGCTAAGTATATGAAACCTCATATGGTGTGACAGGGTTTTCTTGCTTTCTAAACTCATTGTTTAAGAAAAATGTGATTTTGCTATGTCAGGGATGAATAATTGGCCCCTAGGTAAGGCTACAAGAAACTTAATTATTTTTTAATTAAACCCAAACCCGTTCTCCTTCGTAGTTGTTGAGGAATAACCAAAATGCAACATAGTGTTCAGTTATAGGCAACTGGACTTATTTTGAAGTTTGAAGATGTTAACATTTCTATCCAGAAAGCTTCATATGTTCTAACTGATGATGGAAATATTAGGAGTTTTATAGGCCTATTTCTTGGCCTGTGGGTGTGAACACTAGACCACACCCCTCATCAGGTGACCGTTTAACATAATTCACATAATTAGCATAGTCAATGTGAAATATTGTGGTTAAATGAGTCATTGAGAGCACAGGGTCAGGCTGATTGTTGCCCTGATGTTGATGGGTAAATTTGATCACAGGATCCAGACAGTTATTGCCAAAATGTTCTACAGGACATGTCGTCTACAGGACACATCCGTATAGGCCAGCATGACCTAGATGATTGAGAATCTTCACAGACATATGTTCGGAAACATACACAAGGTCTAAAGGCCTAATTCTAAAATAAGTCCGAGCTAGTGGTGGAACAACTGTACACAGTGCCCTGGATGATCTGCACATTGAACATGCGTCCTACGCATGGCTCCCCAGTATGATACTGTAAACAGGAACAAATGCATAACTAGAACTCACACAAAGAGAGATTTTACTTCTGACAAATACAGTAACTTAAACATAATGATATCAGCAGCAATGAAAAAGATGAGGTCTAGTTGCATGCAGCTTGAGGCTGCTGGGTTTTGTTGTTTTGTTTTGACTGTGTGGTTTTACCATTGAAATTAGCAGTGTGGTAGAGAAAAGGCTTGGCAGCATAGTAAAAAAAATCCCTACAGGAACCTAGGCCCACACCCATAATCCACTGGTTAATCCAGCCATGGTCACCATCACTTGTTCAACTTCTGTTTGGTTGTTTTTTAAATGCAGCTAATATAGATGTTTGGATACAGAGTGTCCGCAGTAGTGCCGTTAAAGTTTACAACGATTTGGTACTTTTATAAAAAGATATTCGCAAATTAATTTGAAGTATATTGAAAAACTAAGGGTAAACATTGTCTAGGAGTGCTGAAAAAGCAATGCGGTAGAGAAAAAGGGGCATGACACATCTATACTATGCTGGATTTTGTTGTTTTGTTTTGACTGTGTGGTTTTACCGTTGAAATTAGCAGTGTGGTAGAGAAAAAGGGGCATGACACTATTTTGTGCAAATAATATTTTTTTTACCTTTGTAAACATAGGGGGACAGAGGCTTGGCAGCATAGTAAAACAAATGTGGCTGGTACAGTAGGCTACTATTTAGAAACGAGGTTACACTTATATGGATCTCCTTCATTAACGGCGATCAATTTATTTTGAGTGGCGAACCTCATGACTGGACATGCCCCTACAAGAACCTAGCCCCACACCCATAAACCATTGGTTAATCCAGCCATGGTCACCATGACTTGTTCAACTTCTGTTTGGTTGTTTTTTAAATGCAGCTAATATATATGTTTGGATACAGATTGTTGTGAAGTGTGATTTATTATATGGCGTGACACAATGTCATTTGGTGTGACATTCAGAATTTAGAAAATAATTAATGTTTTTGGTTGTTAATCATAAATGTATTAATGTGACAGATAGGGAGTAGTGCCAATAAAGTTTACAACAATTTGATACTTTTATAAAAAGCTATTCGCAAATTAATTTCAAGTATATTGAAAGACAAATATCTCTCTAGGAGTGTTGATCAAGCAAAATAATGCAAAATGTGACATATTTGCGCAGGCAATGATAAAGGATCAGAATAAATTGTTTTGCATTATGACATTAAAATACTTTTTAAATTTTATTCACCCTAATATTCATGTCACACCATGTGACACTTTTCGTCACTATGGCAATAAACTAGTGAATAAATATACATTTCAGGACAAACTCTATAAGACAAAAAATATATTTGGATACAAGATAAGAGTTGGTAGAGTATCACCAAATGATTTTCAGGACTTACATTTGAGATTAAAAAAAAAAAAAACTTTTTCAGCCAAATATATCAACCACCCATATACATTGTATACCCGGTATATACAGTACAATGCATTTTTTAAATATTCATAATAATCATTTTAATAATCATAATTATGTTTGAAAACAGTGAAGCAATATTACATGAATAGGTGTTATTATTTTCTTATTTTGGTGTTATTATTTTCTTATTTTGTCCCATCCATTTGCCTAAAAACTACCACTTGCCTTACACATCCATTCTGCTTGAATTATGGCGAAAACAAAAGGTTTTATATTAGCCATGAAAAGCGGGCACAGCTTTATATATATAGATAAACAATTCAGTTATGAAATTAGGCTATTAATTACTATTAATAATGCACTTCAGAACATATCCCCCTTATGGAGGTGAATATGTATTGCAGGCACACAGAACTTTGGGAAGTTGTGTCAGCGCACCTCCAGTGAAAATAAAGTAAACCCATAGGTGGCGAAAGTGGAGATTCAGAAATGCATTTGCAACCTGATTTTTGGTTGTTAAAATGCTGTGTAGCTGTTTGAGCTGTTTCCTACCTGGGATTAAGCTATTGGCATGGGGTTGTACACAGGCCACCCACAGACCTGTAATAAATAAACGGCCAGACTACACAGATTACACAGAAAACAAGCCGCTACTGATTACAGACAAGACAGCTGTGGTTGTCTTTGGTTTCTGTGGTTCCTTGACACCTGTCAAGAGCACTAAATGATGTATTGTTAAGAAGACAAACAATGGTCAGTCAAAAATGTTAATGTTGCCTGTCAAAAGCGGCGACATTTGATGTTTTACGGAACAGACAACTGAAAAGAAGGAAAATCCCAGTAAAACGGGAACATGTGGCAATTCTACAACTTACCAAAGCACAGGAATCTTCAGTCATAACGTGAAGTGACACTATTCACATTCACAGCGTCTAAAGCCAAGGCGGGAAATACACACAGTATGAAAAGCAAATGCGTTGTTTTGTTTGTAAAAAGTTAGTTTACATATTTAAAGGATATGTATTCTGTATGACCACGAGACACACACACACAAATCATCCAAATCCACAGTTTGCTGAGCGTACTAATTTACTAAGACAAGAAGCAATATGGGCAAAACTTTTCCGAAGGGATGACAGGGAAAACTGGGTCTTGGAGGTGGAATATCATCTGGGAAAGGGCGAGAAGGAACCGGCATGTTCTTTTTCAGTGGGCAAACATACAGTAGGCTACATTAATGCAAAGACATTTCTGAGGCTGCCAGCATATTCAGACGCTTCTCTTTCAGTCTGAAAATTTTGCAAAATCCACTATTTAGCCTCTACAAAGCCCCTAAACCTCAGAAGCTTCCTCATTTCTGCAATCCCACTTCAAAACTGGTTTGCTTATTTGTACATCTAAGCACTGAGATACCGCCATGCTTCACTTGTTTGCGAGCCATCATGTCTCTTGAGGAAAAAGTTGTGTCTTGCATTATAATGTTTACAGTTGGTCAAGCAAGGGTTTTTTTTAATGGGCAGAACAAATTCTCTGAAAGGGATGTGACCTGAGGTAAACTTTCCCCATATAAGGACATAGAGTTTCTAGATTTCTAGATTTTCCCATCTGAACTTATATTTTCTCACAGGGAGGAGTAGCATATCCAGGGCTTGCTTTACACCATCACCTTTTCTCACCACTGTGGGGCCATGCAGTAGACAAGCGAGGAAAACTCACATGAAAATTCGTGTTTAAAAACTTCATAAAGTGAAATAATCCTGGGATCTTTTAACCTCCTCCACTCAGGTAGGTGCTACAGATCCCTGCGTCCAAGAACAGCTTGTTTCCCACTGCCATCCCTCTCCTGAACTGCTGATCAGCTGGATCCTCTCCACTCTGTTAGGTTCATTAAGTACAGTCCATTCACCCACTTCTCCAATACATATCAGCCCATGATTAACGACACTTATCATTACAGCATGCATCTTGCACACTATAATTACACACTATATACTTTATCATTTTAGCATGCATCTTGAACACCACACTTGCACTATTATTATTGAACTTTACATCTCACTCCATGTATATAGGTTTTTGTCTATATGTATATTGTCGTCTCTATTGTACAGTATGTGTCTATATTTTACTATTTGTCTATTAAATCTGTATTACTAGATGACTACGTGTGTAGAGTCACCATCTATCCTCCTGTCGTCAATGGAAAGGAGCAGGAGGAAAATCACAAGGCCAATCCAAAGGTACATGTGGTGGGAGGTTTGGATGATGCTAATTTCAACAGCATTTCCTTATTTTAAACAGATTTTTGACTTCCCTTTTTCTCAGTTTTTTTTTTATGTTATTGAACTGTATGTTCTGTTGTTCACTCTTCTTTGCCCTTACCTTTGTAAAGCAGATGGAATTGTGTCTGTGTATGAAATACACTAAATAAATAAACTTACCGTGCCTTGAATCTTTCTATTCTGGGTATAAAACAATAGAGGAATACATAGAAACAAATCACTTCATGTTCTTCTTCTGTTTTTTTTCTCAACAGCTGTATTAGTTTTAAATGGTTGCGTAAAGACAACAAAAGATCTTAGAGACAGACTAGAGACAGTTTTTTAATCATTGTCTGATGTGTACTTGTTGACAGACATGACACACTGTCAAAGTTTCCCCAATCTTTTTGACTCGATAAATGGATACACCTCTAGGAAAGGTTCGCCACTGATTAGATGTTGGACTGAAGAAAGTTCATGGATCACGAAGTTTCATCAGTCCATATAGTGAGCCCGAGAGGCATGGTGTGTATTCAGACCTTTGTACCCCTGTTCTATTTACCTGGTGACAGGAATGCCGTGCTCTCGTATGGAGCCTCAGCTGGGGCTGCACAAATTGACAGACAACATGGACCTGCTATGGACAACTATACACCTGACAAAATCCTTACTCGCACAGGCAGCACAAAATAGACGGCTGTAAAGTGGTTTTCTTCTACTTGTACAAGCCGTGCCTTAGTTTCAGTGTGTTATCAGTTTTTTATGAGGATTTACTTTTTTGTAAATAAGTAAGTATTTACGGAGTGCCTTTATAGAATGTGCACCTCAAAATGTTATAATGCATTGATAAGGATATGAGATATAAAAAATAAAACATTTTACATGATATTAAACATTTATTAATACTATCCATAAATAGTTAGACTTACTGGTTGGAAAAGTCCATTGGATGACATAGGACTTAAATAGAACTTGCAGCATCTGACACTGGTTCTTGTTTTTGGACTAGCGTTAAGTTGGTGCTGCGTTGGAACCTGTTTGCCAGAGCCCTGGCCAGGTTTATTTGTTTAGTAAACGGAATTGGGTTGAGATTTGGCACTGGCTCCGAACCAGCACTGGGAACTGCGCTATAGTGGAAAAAGGGTATGTGTGGCTGCCAACCGCTAAAGCAGAATTCAGCATGAACACTCTTGTTAAATTTAGTTGGGAGCAAGCAACTAATGTATAGTTTTTATATTTACACACAAACACACACACACACACACACACACACATAAATGAATTGTACAGCCATACAAACACACATATACAAACACCCGAAGTGCACACGTATCAAACAAAAACACATTATGCCAGCAATACACACATGCACATACTGTACATGGATACACTCTTACAGGCACATTGGCAGTGAACACAAGACATATGCAAATTTACAATCCTTATTGTGTTATTTATAAATATTACTTGTCAGCAGACATTTTATCCAAAACAACATACACAAATAATATGCTATGAACAAATTGGTTAGAAATTAGACAAACACGAAGACAGATGTAGTGAAAGAAACTAATGTAACTGTCAGTCAGCTCATTGCTATGTTCATCAGTCTCTAGAGGGAGGGAGAAGCTGAACCATCAGGCAGGTTAGTCTTTCAACTGAAGAACTTTCAACAACAACATGGTAAAACACTACAGGCCATAGAGCGCAATTCAGTGCAGATGATGGATGCATTCAGTTCATGCAGATCAGCTGACCTGAAGTAGAGGATCTTAGAGAATGGCTGAACCCGATCTCTCTGATCAGACCTCAGACCTCAGCTACCTCCAGCAATTCTTAAATCACTTGCCCAAGATTTCATAAACTCAGGCAGGACATCTAACATCCAACTAACAGTGAAAAAGGTGATGCCAAAACTTCACAAATACTTGATAAAAACAATTCTTAATGCAGATGGGGGCAGCGTGACTCATCACCATCCCATTATCCGAATTATTTGTAAAAAAAAAAAAAAAAAGTAGGGACTTGTTGAAAGTTGACTGTAAATAACAATATGTATGCAATGGATTAGTTTAAAATTTAGTCTAAGCAAACTGTAAATAGTAAGCAGCACTCTAGTTTATGCTAAGTAGGGGGTCCTGCTCCTTTGACCATCATGGTTCACTACAATATTAATAGACACAGTGATCAGTGTTATAGGACAAGATGTGTTGTCCAACACACAAGTCCAAAGATACAACTGATAATCAGTGCAGAATCTGTCATTCTCACATCTGCTTGTTGAATGTCCTGCACGCTGTCGTCCTCCTGTTGCCTGGCTAATGTCTTGTGCACTCTTGTCCTCCAACCATCTGCCTGCTATGTGTCCTGCACACTGCGTCCATCCTGCCGTCTCCCTGTAGCCTACTCACAGCTTTCACTAGTGCCTCTTCTGTCTGCTGGGCACGCTTTCATTCATACTCTACACTTGAACAGTGTATGTACTGCACACATTTACTGTAATTGTCTGTGAATCTTAGTACTGGTATTGGCTTAATCTTCTTGCACCAAAAAAGTGCCTGTTGATGTCTGTATGGTCATTGAGTGTAAATTATGTAGGATTAACTCCATCAGATGTCTTGTGTCTATAACACATGATATATGCAAATTCATTTAAGAAGATGAAATGAGAATTAAAGTCTTTAGAATTGAGCATTGAATCGTTTTTAGCTCACCACACACCGTAAGAAGCTTAAATTAAATAGAGACATACAGTATAGCTAACTAACATTTGTTAGTTATATAACTGATGTCCAATTTAGACTACTACCTTTAGTAGGTAGTGTAAGTAATTAAATACAAGAGGTGGCGAATTCACACTAGGAATAAGCCTACCTGCACTAATCGTCAACGCCAAAGAAGACATTAAATATTCTTTTGTCAGGTTTTCTCCAGCATTCATGTGTTCAAGTGTGTTCTAAACAATGGGCATTTTATGATCTCATGAACTCATAAAATGATTGTCATTACAGAATTAGATCTTACATAAATGAAGGGCCACAAAATCTTAATGCATTTTATAAACACATTGATGTTGGCAGTAAAAAATATTAACTTTGAATTGTCCCCCTTTGTTGTTTTTAGTATTATTCAACTTTCTTAGCCGTGACTTAATTTTGTGTTGTAAGTATCAACACTTGATTTGTTGTCTTTGCACTATTCTTTATCAAATGTATGGCTTGTGTGTTTTGAATATAGCCTGTAAGTGTATTCTATTATATAAGTGTATTCTATTGTTATTGAATTTTGAACAAGTGCACCAACTTTTTTGGAACTGGGTTTGTACATGCATACAGATTCACAGTTATTTGGAATTTCTTATCTATTATTGCAAATGGGACCTTCAAGTATATGTCATTTTAATAGCAATCCTCAGCACTAACAACGAGAACACTTGTTCTTAAATTTTAATTATTTAAAATGTGTATTCTCTTGTTTTTGTTAACATTTCTAAGGTAGTAGACCACTGTTCTATTTCAGATTTTATATTATTATGGTTGTATGCTGCATGTACATATTCCAAGGTCATGGAGTACTTATGAATATTGAATATATGTTGAAATATTATTCCATTTATTATCATTTGTAGGGGTGCCTTAAAGAAGAAATCTGGTTTGAATCATTACAATGCACTGGTAGGAAAAAGAACAAGAGTTTTGGTTTCCAGACAAGTCAAAGCACCTCAGTGGCTGTCATTGGATAATATTCCAGCTGTTTTCCCTCCCCCTATAAGGTGTTGAGTTAAAACTGACATGTGATCCGACCAATAATATCAAAGACTGGGTTCTGGGCGTTAAACTGGGTAGAGACTGGAAGTTAAGACTAAATCCAGCTGTGAATTCGTTTGGATGCATGGATGCATACTGAAGACAGCCCCAGTGACTGCGAGAAAGGACGTGATGGTCTGAAATTATGGAGAATACCTTCACATAAGCCGTCATTTGAAGTGGTCTAGATGAACTGCAACCAAGTATTTTTGGAAAGCTGTTAGTTTACTTAGACGGAATAGTACTTTCTCGGTGCTCTTGCAGCGGCTTCATCGCTGACTACAGTGAAAGAAATTAGCCTCTTCTCGATTCCCGAAAAAAGCTAGTCTTACATCGCCATTAAAATAAAGTAGCCTGCCGAAGAACTTTGATGAAATTCGTTGCACCTTATTTGTTTCGTCTTTGAATTACTGTGGACAGTAAGAATTTGATTCCGACTGTGCTTATTTGAAAAACAGACGGGAGTCTGTAAATTTGGACTTGAAGAGCATGTGTGGCGCACAGTGTGCTTGAAACTGCTTTTACTGAGACCAACCTGGAAAGTCAACCCCGGGAGCTCTACTTCACCTCTCTATCCTTTCTGCTCTGTTTTGGGTGTACTTTGTCAAGAGCAATGGTCATGCGATGACTGAGTTCGCTTTGGACACATCCATAGAGTTGATAACAGGTAATTATGCCTATTTGAGTGATTAAATGCAACCTATTAGTCTTCGACCCCACATTTCAGCAATTGAAAAACTGCAGCGCATGTGGTGGCAGCCACTTGTTTAATGCCTCATTCTGAAAGAGAATCTTTCGTTGGGGATAAAATTGCAAAGTAGGTTGTTTTACTCAGGTAATTTACATGACGTGGCCACTATTCTCCTATGTCTTCTAAAAAATTAGATTTATCTTCGGGGAAACGCACTGTCGAGAAGGCAACGGATTATGCCGTGCAACTGTGCGTTAAGAGAACAAAATATCACGAAATTATGCTGTAAATGCATCTCATTGTCATCTATAATCACGAATCACAAAATCGAGGTGTGTTACATTTCTTTTAAGTTTAATTTCTTTAAGACGCAAGCTGTTGTGTTCGTCACAGCGAGTTAAGTTAAGTCGTCAGTAAGTATGATAGACAACCATTTCTAGTCAGTCTTTGGGAATAATTGCAAAAACAGTTTTTGAAGCGCAGTTGAAAGGTGACTGTTTTGTCTCTACTAATATTATATAATAATTATTTTAAGGGGGTGAATGATGGAAGAAGATGGAGGAAACCTCTCCGAGGACCATGGGGAAAGAGAGACGGAGACTGCGTCCTCTCTACCCCGGACCTTTATTCGACTCAATGACCTATCCGGTGGTTGGGACCGCAGCGACGAGGTGGTGGAGACCGAAGTGAAAGACAGTGTCACCGGGGTAGAAGAGGCATCTGCCAGCGGTGGTCAAGCCCTGCCCTACCCATCCCTGGCACCTGTCGTGTTTTTCTACCTAAACCAAACCACCCGCCCGAGGAGTTGGTGTCTAAAAATGGTCTGTAATCCATATCCTTTGTTATGATACTTTCAAGGATCCTGATACTGGGTGGTGAGGATGTATGCACACATCTTAAGATAGGTGACAGGTGAAATTTCAAAGACACGTTCCTGAATACATTGACAAAGAAGATATTAAAATTCAAATTTATTGACAGTAGCCACACACAGACAGCTATACTGTCGAGTTGAAATGCAATTTTACAGGAGTATGAAAAGCCAAGGTGTGTTTTGGTGGTGTCTGTCATGATTCTCTTATTATATCTGATCTGCTGTATCAAAATATTCTCCTGACTAATGTGTTGCATTTTGTGTATCACCTTTTGGCTGAGTGCATTCATAATCATTTTGATCTTTTCTGCCCCGCCATATGCATTATGCAAATTAGTAGGCTACCCACACCAATAGATCAGAATTCTCAGATGGAGGCTGGAATGTAGGATTTGATAATCTAATGCAATATCAATTTCTGTGATTAGATATAAGTTGGATTTGCCACAAGTATGGGTGTGCTGAAGTAGGGTTTATCAGGATGCTAATAGGACTGTCGCATGAGATTGCATTCCAGTGGCCACTGACTTTCTCTAGTTTTCTTTAGAATCAATAGAATGGACCAATCTAATCTTTGATTCTTCTCTAAAGTTTAGAAGATGGCATGCTAATTAACTAATGAGTAATGATTGTGATAGATGATTGATAGCGCCTGTGGTGTATGTCTGGCCTTTATGTCTCAAGCATAATTTTCTTCAGCTTGGGGGCCACCTTTTTGCTTGAAAGAAATATTCCTGATATTGTTTGGTTTCAGTCTGATATAGCTGTTGTGTGCAAATGCTATTGCATGAAGAAAAGGATAAATGGATGAGTGAAAAATAGTCTGTTGTTCAGACTTGACAACAGCAGGTCATGATGTGGTAAATGGGCAGAATGGCTTCTCTCTCATTCTGCCTTATATGGCAATGTTGTCCAAATTGTTGCTGTGCCATACTGTACCACTGTGTGTTGAGCTGGTTGTGACTTTAAGCACAGTTTTTAATTCCCCAGCTGACATGTCATAGGCGTGATTGTGAGCTGTGCCATGGTCCTGCTCTTTCCCTCCTGTGCATTTGCGTCCAGGTCCAGCATTTACTTATCACAGTACTCACCAGTCATACACATAGCAACAGAAGATGTAAAGGTGAAGGACTTGTTTATCATGCATGTAGCGAGACAGACTTAGCCCTGATTCTCATTTTTACATCAAAAGCAAAATGGAGGGTTGAGGTAAAATAATGTTAGAGGCCATGTTTTAACCACAGCTAAAACATTTTTCTTCTGGCTTTTCATGCTGTTTCTATGCAGTGGAAACATATGTGGAAGTGCCTCCCCTCCGCAGCTATGGATCTTGGTTCCCCATGGTTTAGGTCTGTGGAGTTCAAAAGTGTAGTGGAAAATCAGTATTAGTAATAGACCTTTTTGACTGTTATGGAGACACGTTGGACTTGCTTCAGCTTCCCTTAAGGAAAGAATGCCGTTTTGGACCTTAGAATTGGCTGTACCTGGTTGTGATGTCTGGGTGCAGATTCTTTGTTTTTTTTTCTAAGGGAAATATAATGGGTCTTGTGGGGCTGAATAGCTGCCCAGTGAAACAGACACACATACCCTCACTCTCTGCTCACAAATAGACACACACACACACACACACACACACACACACACACACACACACACACTCTCTCTCTCTCTCTCTCTCTCACACACACACACCATACGTCTTAGATAATGCATTATTCACTTTCTCTCCCTTGCTATATTAGCCCCCGCCATTTGATCCATCATCTGAAGTATCTGAACCCTTTTAAGCCCTTGTAAATCTCTTCATTTACATAGTAGTAAATGTCCCAAGGATTTTGAAAATAGTGACAATAGAATGTCACTACTGGATAAAATCTTATATCCGATTAGTTATTTTCATCTGTAAGTCAGTGTTTTAGTATAATAATCCTTTGTCTGAATGTTCTGTAGTCCAAAATAATGTAATTTCAAACCCTTACTAACAGTCTCTGTACTCATGCTTCTTCATCGGAATAGCACAGAAACAGGTGTTTGACCAGTTTTGCTTTGAGAAAATCCAGTATATCAAACATGCACTTTCTTACTTATTTCAGTAAATTTCTGTGTTGACAAACCAATATGACCAGATTTTTAGTGAGCTGAAAGTTTCGGAACTTTCAAACACAGAAGTCTGTAAGTAGGTACAGTACACTATGCATAGTATGTGCTTGAGTATGTGCCATGTGCGCTATGTCACCTGCCAGGATTTATTAAATTTATTGGGCATAATCAATAAACCATTAAGTTCTCCATCTAATCATCTATCACATCCTCAGTTCATGCCCTCATCTGAGGTGATGTCAGGCCTAATTCAGTCAGTATATCATGTACAGCTTTAGTTATTTCTTTTTTAAACCATTTTTCACATTCATTCTATAGAGACTAAAGTGATTTTATACAGTACTTCCACTCATTAGGAGAAAGTCTTTTGCTGGGACAAATAGTGACTACTTCTGACATTCAGAGTGTCTCAGCGGCCATTACAGAAAGGTCAGTGATTTAGTAATAAAGTATAAGCTGCACAGTAACAAGCCACAATGCTCCATGGTTAAGAAGATCACTGGATATTTCCACCTCGATATAGATCTTTATTCTGACATTAGTTTATAGCAGTGAAAGTCCCTACTGAAATTTAGCTGGAATAATAGCTGAAAGACATTATAGGCTTTTTCCACCATGACCACCATTACAATTATTAAAATATTAAAGTAAATAAACCAATAATAATGAAAACACTGTCTGTAAATTAAAAGAAAAGAAAAGATATACAGTGTAATTACAATTTCAGAAACACAGCTTCTCCTGTGATAACACTGTATCGGACACAAAATATTTTGTATTGTTTTTATTGTTGGGTAATGATTTTTTTAGACAATGCCAAAAGTGCCTTCTTTGGCCATGCCTAACTTTAGGGGCAGACAGGGGCCTTCAGGGTCATCGCCCCAGACTAGCCTGAAGGATGGACACACAATAAGTCTCAGATTTTTTCCCAGGCATCCATCTTTTTTACCATCGTTGTGGAAAAGCACCTCACATGTTTATTGAACTTCTGTCTTTATGAGATTGCTTGGCTTATTGCTTGGCTGTTACATAAGCAACATATAGCTTCGGTGGACCTGTGTGCTGAAATATTAGATTAATGAAAAAAAGAAATATTAGATTAATGATTCTAAATATTAATACAAAACAATAGTACAGACTTCAGGAAGGAATTGTATTGACGGTTGACGTAATAAACATCACTACATCTTAACAGCAACACGTCCTTATAGAAATGTCAGCTTTGACAGGGTCAGTGCCTACGATAGTAGTCAAAAAGTTATTGCAGCATTATTGACAAATTCTAAACCTTGAAAAGTTGTCTAGTGGACTTTATAAGGCTTTATAATAAGCTTTTCTGGGTTAGGTTAGGTTAGGATTGGAGTAATTTGGAACAATGTCCACAGTGCTGATTTTGTGTTTTGGCATTTATCCAGCATTGGGTGAAACATTACGAGTGTGTGGCTGATGATCCCCTTTCTACCCATCCTTGCTTTTATTGCCTAACAGCTGAATTGTCCCATTAGTCACTGTGGTGCTTATTCATGTCCTCAGCTACTTTATTTATCACTTGTCCATAAAAGCTGTCTTACGGAGGTCATTCAGATGTGTGCTGCAACAGAGAACTCAACACTCACTCCCCTAATTTATGGTTTGGTTGGAAAATAAGAACAATAACAATTAAAACAGAGAGCAACAGAATGATGATGGATGTTTTCAAGATGTTTTTAGATTGTTAGGCCATGATGGGTCTGGCCTTAGAATCTATGTCTAAATCTACCTCGTTTTAACATGGCAGAGGTATATGTAGATGGTGGAATAGTGGGAAATGTTTTGTTTACTTATTTGCAAATGCAGTTTTAAAAAGTATGTTGATAGGAAAAGTAATTGTTTGATATGACAAAACATTAGCTAGTTGGGCCCCAGTTCCCATGGCAACATGCTATATTACAGGCTACCACTTTGTAAGAATGCTTATTTTGCAAAATACTGGTAGGCTGTTAATTGTTTTGATATTATGGATTTGCAGTGAAGACGGGTCAGTTGTATGCCAGCTAAACAAAAACATTGTAGGCTGCATGGTAGCTTGCTTAGATGTAATTTCCTGTGGTGAGAGTTCTGTTCTCTTATTCCCATTTAAAACTGAGGATTTTGCTCTAGTAATATGGATTTAGCTGGCAACACACTAACTTTCAACTTTCATAGCCCTTTGTAATAGGGTTTTTCTCTAAGCTGGGTATGTATGGATGTTTACGCCTTAAGTGCTCTGCTTTGACACAGCAGGTAATATTTTGTGACATATTGTAACAAACAAAGTTGCTTATGGTACATCAAACTGATATTTGACATCTAGACCATGTTCTAATCCTGCCGCTTGCTTCTGTGCAGTGTTAATTTTAAAATATAAAAAATATATTGGCCCATGTTGAGACAGGATTTTTTTTTTAGCCGGGAAAGCAGTGGGGTTGCTCCTGAAGCGTGCTGCCTTGCATCAGTGACACGACATCTTCCAGTCTGGCAGTGGACACGGAGTGTTGAGGCACTGGGAATGGTTTTATTCAAATCTACAGTGTGGGTTTGGGAGAATATCTCTGACAGACTTTTTTATAAGGCACACAAACTAGCTGGCAACTATGCCACTTTTGTCAGTTGTTGCTTTTTGTTTTTCCACAAGGCTGACATCAAGCCAACAGGGTTTTTTTTTAAAAGAGCTCAATATCATGTCAGCTTATCTACTCTAATTAAGCCTTACTGTCTAATGCTAAATGAATATTGCTGTTTTATTGAAACATAAAACATTTAGGCTCTACTACTGTTTAGAAGCTTAAAAGAGAATCGTTTTCTACTCTGTGTCCTTATACATTTTATCTTCTGTCTTTTAGTCCAAGATGGAAAAGATATCCAGCAACATTTTGTCTGTAGAACAAATGCATATTTTTTTTTACCAAAGCTGTATCTCAGGTGCCTTTCATCTTGACAAAGCAAGATGTGAAAAGTGAAATTCATTAGGACACCTACTGTTAAATCCTCTTTTGTTCCTTGAGCAATTTTACCTCAGCACATGTTGTATATTTGACAACTTTCGCTATCTTCCACATTGTTAGTCATGCGCAAACTGACTAATTGACAGTTTGTTTGTCATCTGCCGTTTGTTCATGAAGACGAATAGTTCCTATTGAGAGCACAAAGACAGGAAATATCTTCCACTTTAGAGAATCGGAGTGTAGCCTGCTATCAGCAGACTTCAAGAAGCAGACCGCAAACAAAGACCCCACTTGAGCATGAATTTGGGAATTCTGTCTTAACAGGCAAGAGATGGTCATTATGTAGTGTTCAATATTTTATAATCCTATCACTTCTTGGGACTTTTCCCATTTCCTTTATGTCATATTTTCAAGGAGTTCTCATATGTTTCAAAGCATTACATTAATGTCCATGGACTCTAATGGCATGTCACATCTAAGTATTTCCATGTCAGTCAAAGGAATACTTCACTGAGCTAATGGCTGTTGTTGTCTTTAAATACTTTCAAGTTTTTCGAACATCTATCTTTCGAACAACTATTTTAATTTCCATCGGGATGTGGGTCTGTGTGTGTGCCATATTCTCTCCAGTTTTGGTAGGCGATCAAATAGGTGTTACTATGGGCAGTATTGTATATAAAAAGACATTTTCATTAGATAATTCATTAAAATAGTAACTTTGCTATTACTAATAAACAAAACATTTACTTTATTATTCTACAAGAAAGGCATGTTGCTGTGATGACACTAGGGCCGTGGATTGTGGAATCCTTCAAAGGGTAGCTTTATGGCCCACAGATTGAAGCAAGTGATGCTTTTCCAGAAGTGCACTTGCCCTAAGGTTTGGCATCATCCATCCATGGATTCAGTGCAATTAACTATTTGTTCATTAAACAAATTGTCCAAATCTAGCTCCTTCCTCATGTGTTTAAGGACAATGATATTTGTAAACAACCCTGATTCTTACCTCATGTCAGTTCCCGCCAATCAACACGTCCTTTAAAAATTGTGATTAGGGACGGGTGAGATTTGGTACACTTTGCTCAGTTGCACAGATGGCACTTAGTAATCAGCTGAACATTTGCAGCTAGCAATCATTTCTTTTCAGTCATAAAAGCAAGGGTTCAAGACTTCTGTGAAGTCTGTGAGGTCTGTGAGTTTGCAGTAGAAAATAGTGTACATAGAATAGATTGGCCCGTGAAATGTTATTTACATTCCTTGGTTCTCAAGAATGGGGACCCTCTGATAATTACTTGAGTGAGTTACTAAGCAAATTAATTTGAATCCATAAAATTCTCAGTGGTGACTCTCGCTGGCCACGGGTGTGTTGACGGGTCTGTGTTTGTGTGCTTACGGAAGGCAACTAATGTTTTTTTGATTGACAAAAACGGTTTCTTTTTTTCCTCTCCTCTTGCACACTACTGCCATTTCAATCAATACATACACACTCTTTATTCGTCATTGTTCCACCTCATCAGCTGCAGTAGATTTGGGGTCAGTGTTTAGGAGGCTTCAGCAGAGGTAAACACAAGATCAGAGGCTTTTGAACCATCAGGGGAAACTATGTTTTGCCATTTTTCTTTTCGTATTCAACTGTTTCTTTGGCAATTCCATTCCTTTCAGTCCTTTCCCCCTCGATTGTGCTCCTCCCCCCACCCCTCGCAACCCCCACCCTGTCTCTCATTCTCTGTGGGCTGTTCCGTGAGATGTCTGTAAGTTTATGTAGGAATCAAGCCAGGAGTTTCCTACCAGCTTTTTCTCATTAGAGCCCTGGAGAAGGTTGGAGCTAAGGGGGAATGGCATGAAGCAGAAGGAAGAGAGAAAGGATGCATGGAGGGAAAAAGGAGGCAGTTGAATGTACATGTATGCATGTAGTCGCCACCCCAATGGAAGCTAGAGATTCCCCTCAGCTCGTCTCTGCTTTGTCATTTCTGTCTTTCGCCACCTAGTTTAGGAAGGCAACTGCATACATCCTCATTGTCACTTTCCCTTATTCCCTCTCTCTTTGACCACAAAAAAGTCCTCTCTCAGCCCAAATGCACACTCTTGGCCAATTTCCCAGACAGATACACTCACAGTCTGCTCTTGGTAATGGCGACACAGTTTGGACTTGTCCAGTCGGTTGACTCAGAGTCAGAGAGCCAATTGTTTGTATTTGCTTTTGAACAAGGTGCGAACGAAGATGAGAACAACATGAAGGAATCGTGAGAAATGCACAAAAATCTGTGCGTTTTTTTTAGAAAGCATGTGATATGCGACAAACATTGTTTGGGTGATCGCTCTGTCCCTTTCTAGCATATGTGTTTGCCTCCAGTCCTCACCCCTCTGGCTTGTGCTCTCATGCCCCCCCCCCCGCCCCCCCCGTGCTGGTGAGTAATCCCCATTTTAGGGCATGTCTGACTGCCCAAAGTCCCAGGTGGCAGTGATGGTCCCCAGAAGCGACCAAAGCTCTTATCATCTCTCCTTCACTCTTATCCTACTTCCCCACCTGCCCCCTTTGCTCTCCCTCTCTCTTTCACTCTCTCTACTCTCCCTCTCTCTCTCCCTCTCTCTCTCTCTCTCTCTCTCTCTCTCTCTCTCTCTCTCTGTCTGTCTCTCTCTCTCTCTCTCTCTCTCTCTCTCTCTCTCTCTCTCTCTCTGTCTCTCTCTGTCCCAATAGCTTTTTAAGATTTGTCAGGGACAGACACATGCCATACTAATTGCTTATCAGCGTTGCCCACCCTGACAGTGTCCGCGCGAGGCGGAAGTATGTGGGCGAGAGGGGGAGGGAGAGATAAGAGACAGATCTCTAATTCAAGATTAAAATCCCCAAGTATGGGAGGTGGGAGAGGATCTCTCAAGCTAGTTTGTCAAACTTATGGTGAACTTGCCAAGTTAATAAAGTTTAGTCTCTTTACTTGTTGGTATTTACCCCAAAGATATCAAATGTCTTTTGAAAAGGGACAAGGTTGTAGTTTGTCTGTTTACTGGTGTCTTTTGCATACTGTGCGTTTTTTTGAGGAATGTCTTTCAGTTGTTGAGATAGCTTCCTCTCTGTACATCTTTTTCTTTTTTTTTAGAACACTCTATTTTAGGGCCATATTGAGTTCTCTCGTTGTGTGTGTTGTGTCATTGAGAAATTACATCATGCAGTAATAATTACTGTTCAGACCTTGTCCTGAGTTGTCCCCTGCGGCACCTTTAATTAAAAAAATGGCTTCTGTGTTGCACATGCAGAGAGGCGTGTGGTGGGTGTGAAGGATATGTGTGAGTGATATGGACCCAATGTCAGTCATTAGGTTGACGTGGCAGCATTTCAGATCCCGGCTTTCAATGACATTGATTTAATTTGTATACGCTGTCTGACAGTAAAATATATCAGTCCTGAAGGAAAAGGATTTTCTTGTACCATCCCTGCTGAGGTATTGTCACTGATGAGAAAGCATAGGGATACTGAAAGTGTGCAAGCCATTCACACTTATAATTCATGAGATGCATGTACAGTATGATACACAATTATTATTTTTTATTTAAGACTAAAGAGAAAAATGTTCACAACAGCATGTGCTGTTTTTGGTAAACAGAAATACAGACACAGCAAGTCCTGCATAAGAAATTCAAGCCTGTTTAAAGACGTTCTGTAACATGCAGTACTGTGGAGTAAAGCTTATAGACATTTTTTCACTTTTGTGAAGCCTAAACGCGATTTAGTTTCACAGCAAATGTGTGTGCCCGCCTTGCTGATCTGGCCCTTATTAAGCCCTGCATAGATGCTTCCACATTCTGATTTTTATATGGTTTCATTTTTCAGCCCCCCCCTCCTCCCTCTGAAAGCCACCCAATTTTGCTTGAGCCCAGACTTAACCTGGACTCTTTTCAGACTGGCTGAAGGCTTCAGGTTTTTCACTAAAAAAGTGCTAATATGAGTGTTGTGTGGACGTATTTGGTGTGGAGTGTATTTGTTTTGTGTGTGGATGCATGTAGGTTTGCCGCATGTGTCCCTGTCTTTTGTTTGTGTGTATATGTCGTAGGCACAGAGAGGAGGGGATAGGCAGCACTTGTGGATTTCATGTCTCTCGTAAACATTTTCTGTTCAGGATTTCCTACAAGATGTGGCTTCAAAAACAGTTCCAGACCCCCTCCAATCCTGCCCACTCCCTCCCTCTTGGACTCTGAAAAGGAGGAAAAAAAATGACGAAGTAGAAGTCTGCTTTTGATTTACAAGAAGGTTGGAGTCCACTGATGTGGTTCCTCCAGGTCCTAACTTCCCTCAGTGTTCCCTCTCTTTCCAGCAAGTCAACTTCTAGTCACAGGGAGAACGCATGACACCAAAGCTGATTCAGTAGACATGCAGCATTTCTACATCTGCTCAATCATACATTTATAATGGATGCCTCTTACTGGACTCATGTAAAGTACAATCACAAAATACTAATACTCATATACTAATAATATAAAGATAAACAGACCTACATATAATGTAGGTTTACATTTGATAAAACTCAAGTAAAAAAACCGTGAAAAAAAATATTTTTATTAAAAAGTTGGAAATAGTAAAAAGATATAATTGCATATTGTGCTACCACAACAATGCCATCATTATGTTCTTATACTCTGCAAGGGAACACAAAAATAGTCAGATTTAGAACACAGATCAGTAGGCACTATCTATCTGCCTTATCTACTGTAAAAAGGTGTATAACTGTATACTTGCCTTGTCCCTTAGATTGTAAAAGCAAAGCACAAAAAATAATTGCCTCTTATATACATACCTTGGAAAAATATTTCAAAACCTTTGAAGTCAGATTTCAACTCCTCCACAACCATCTCTCGTACACAGTTTTCCCCCTCCTTTTTTGGCCTTTTGAAATGGTGGCTAATGAAATATTAACATAAAAGCTTGTTTTTTGGATGAGTTTTCTGAGGGAGAGAAATTTTCCATTGATTGTTCTATTTAAAACTAAATTGACAGTTGCCTGATAAGCCTAGTGATCATTGATTTAATTAGCACGTCTCGTCTCGATTTATTGTATCTTCCGAGGAGCTTATAAAGGAATTATAAGTGGACCCAGAATAGCCTCGATAGCATGTGGAGAAGCAAGTGTGGAGAGGCTGAGAGGAACTACCAGTTTAACTTCTAGTTGCTATTAGTGAGATTGAGTACTTTCCTCCTAATCATTATTGTAAGCGTTTGCACAGAGGGAAAAGAAAACGCCTGAGAAAATAGTGTGGTGGTGGCAAAGAACGAGCACCAGTGAGCAGTGACTGTAACTTGAGATTATGGTTTGCATCCTAACATTGAAGTATGCATGAATAATTGAGCAGACAGCGTGTATACCAAGGCCTGGAGAATCTGACGAACACAGTGCGCGTGAATACTGGATGTAGAGACAGGCAGTGCGAACGCGGCTACAGAACTTGAAAGTGACCAAACCCATTTCACCTCTCTGACATTATATAAATGTAAATAAATATATATAAATGTTTTTTACCATGAAAGCGGCCTGATTAACTCCCATTCCTTATTTAAACATTCCATGAAACACCTTTGGCTGGAAGCACTCATTAGATCTCATCCATGTTTTTGATCCTCCTTTGATTTCAGATCACTGTGAAGTTAATGACTTTGTTAACATAAAAAGAGTGTTATTGTCTGGCCTTTCTGTCTGGCCTTTTGTGAACATATCATGTCAGTAGATGATCCAAGGGTGTGGGGGATATGGGCTGAAATAAATACAGTTTAGTTTGCAGGCAAAAGGAGTTTAAAGTTTATTGCATGTATCACCCAATAGAATAAGCTTGTTCACATTTGAGCATTATTTTGTGTGTTTGTGTGTAGTTGTGTCTTTGTGTCTGTCTGTGTTTATGCGTTTGTGTGTGTCTGTGTGTGTATGCGTTTGTGTGCGTTAATGTGTGTGAATGGCTTTGTCTGTGTGTCTGTGTATGTATGTGTGTGTGTGTGTAAGCAGATGCTGATTTCTGGGTAGAGGGTACTCTGTGCCCTCAAGATTGGTGTGCATGTGTCTGTTTCCAGCAGCATACCCAGTGAACCCTCAGAATCCTTCCAGCTCTCCTCACAGCCTCCTCCTCACTGGACAAGTTAGCAGATTTTTTTCCCCTGGTATGCTCCTACCTTCCCCAGCCAGGGTTGTCATGGTGATCATTTTTTAAGCAAAGCTGCTTCTCATCTCAAATTTTCCTTTCCCTCTCACTTCTTTTCTCCTCCACCCGAGGCATTTCTCCCCTATTGTTGCTATGGTTTCCTTCATAGACTATCATTAAGGCATTACAGTCAGCCTATATCATCTCCTATCAGTCAACTTAACTCCTATAGTTCACTTGGGAGATGCATGCTTTGGCGCTTCAACATCTCCCTGTTTTCTTAAAGATTGCGCCCAAAAGACTACAAGTGAAACCGCACAAAGACAACAGGACAGATAAGGTGATGCTGACTTGATTCAGTGAGTGTCCCATCTGTCAAGTGTGCAGCGATACCCCAGGAACGCTGGGCTCACATTTCTGTCTGTAGTTTTGACCTGGCTCAATGTGGAGTCCCATTACATGGCAGGGAATCAGAGAGCTCCAAGTTCACTCCATTCGTTTTAATTACAGTTTCTAATAGTGGGAATTTGAAAAGAAGTTTAATTATTGTATGCCATAACAGTTAACATTACACATACTATAACGACGGCTATTGCCACATAGTGTACATCATGATGATATATAGCCCCGTAGTTTATATTCCACCTATGCACGAATGCTGTTTATAGAATGAGGCAACCTGTGCAATAATTATTCCGCTCTCACAGTGCGCAGACATCCTTGCAGAGCTTGGCAGAGAGCCAACATGGAACTTCAAAGACCACACTTGTTTGCTCGAGTTTACTTTCAGTTCCCGTGCACTGTAACTGGAGGAAATATTACAAAATACTTTGAATATAGGTTCATTAATGGTATTTGCATTCTAGGCAGTAAGGAAAAATGCTTACATTCAGCGTTTTGTTTTGTTGTGTTGCGTAGCCCATAATGCATCTAGGCAGTTTGGTATAAGAGAAAGTTGGGTAACGAAAAGTATGCGTAAGGCAAGACAAGCTGGTTTTGTCTTGGATACTTTGAACAAATCAACACTGAGGGCCTATTTGGTCTATTATAAATATAGTCTTTTATTCAGGCTCACATTATCAATACAGACAGTGAGTCTGTGTGTAGGTGAGTGTTTGTGTTCAATTAGAGATTTACCAACATCATCCGTGTCACAGAGGTATCCACTGCCATATTGCAGACATTGAATCAGCTAGTTAATGTCCATCAGTCCATTAGACCTATGAGAGCGTTTTGATCCCCACTTACCAGAAACTAGAAAGGTAACAACTGTTCAGGCAGGAAAGTTTTGCTTGCTAGTGTTGCTGCTTTATAGAACCAATAGAAACACCTCAATTAGAATCATTCAACAAATGGTAACAATATGCAAAGGTAACAATATGACACTGGAAGGATGATGTTTTTAGGAAATAATTTAGCAACATAATTTGTTATTAGGACCTGGACTCATTTAGCTTACTTATTACTTTGCTGACTTTTGCTTTGATGTTATTGCATATTTTGGACCTGAAATATTTCTATAGGTGTACAGGCTAACACAAACCACGGTATAATTTTAAAGCTCGAATGTTTGTTAACTTATGCTTCTGAGGAAAGCAAACAAGAGATGCGTGACTGTGAGGACCCTTGTCTGGGGCATTTCTGCATTGGGTTGTGGCCTGTGACGCCCACTGATGTGGAGGGAATCTCTCTGTGTTGAGGACTAAACTCAGCGCCAGCGTGAACAGATATGAATCCTCTCCCACTGACTGCATTTGTTCACAACTGACTGGCCACCAGTGACCCTGTAGTGGACATGTCATAACTTGTTTGGGAAAAGGGTCGGATGAATATCCATGGTATAATGTTAATAAACAGTAATCACAGTGTTTTGACGGTTGCTCTCAGCAGTCCATTGGCCTCGATAAGGCTAAAAGCATTTGTAGCTTGAGCCAGAAGGTGCCGAAAATAGTGAACCCAACCCAGACAGTTCCATGAGCTGAAGGTAAAAGCTGGTGAAGTGAAACGGAATCCTTAGAAAGGACACAGATTCAGTATGATTTAGTACAGATATTTACATCTGAACTAGCAAGTAGAGCTAAATGCATTTTCACGTTTAACACTGCACTTTATTGTTGTCAACGTCTACGCATGGGACAAGTGTGAAACGTAATTTCGATTCCTTTGTATGTCAAGTACATGTGAAGAAATTGACAAATAAAACTGACTTGACTTGAACACTTGTACCAAAGAAAAGGAGCAAGCGATGAACATTTTTGTGCTTTAGCTTGACTGACAAACCAGTAATAATGTGTTATTATATATATATATATATATATATATATATATATATATATATTAATATATGTGAAATTTTAATTTCACTTACTTTTGTTTAGTTCTTCTATTCAGTGTTATAGATCCTGCAAGTGTAGTGTTGCCAGTCATCCTGTTTTTTTTTTGGTATTGACCTCTTTTTTTACTGCCTGTACTGGAACATTGATCATTCTTCTCGGGACGCCATATTGCACTTCCATCCCCATATTCATTAGTTTTAGGCTACTTTCAAGTAAACCTATTATTCGGCTGTTGCGTCAGTGTTCACCCCCCTTCTCCCCTCCTAAACTCAGATGTCGTAAGTGTAATAACCAAGGGATCTATAGTAGAAACGCTGGAGAGTGCTGGAGCCTTAATTCACCCAACAATGAGCCATTTTATCATCCAAGTTTTTTTTAAAGAATGCTTTCAATGTCCACATACAAACTTTTTCTCTGAAAAAAAAAATGCACGTTAATGTGGCAGTTCCTTCACGGCCCAAATTCACAAAGAATTTGATCTAAATTGTGCTAAAAGTTACTAAGAGTTTTATCTTAAACCTGCTGCAACCTACTTTTAAAAAGACATTTTTTAGGATAAAATAAAAGTTCCATTGCTACGAACTAATGCACCGTGGATTGAGAAAGTATCTATGCACTGTCAAATGCATTTGTGATCACACATTTTCATTTCATATAAATTCACCTGTTTTGTGACTATAAACCCTCATCTGTAACATTGTCTTTGCATTTCACATTCTAAAGAACAGCATACTCTAAAGAATAGCGTATTTGGGTCTCTGTGGTCTTGCCATGGGCTATCCTGAATGTCCCAGTTGAAATGTTTAGAGATGGAAAGTAAAAGGGGGGAAGGGGTGAGATGTGCTAATGTGACCTTTATGATGATGGGAAGATGACAGTTGAAGACAATACCATGGTGCATATGTCCAACTCAAGGGCACTATCTGACAAACAGTCTGTCAGGTGCTTTAGTAGTGGGCACAACAGTCTGTGTGAGTGTGTGAAGAATGATGTGTGCGGTGGGGTTTGTTTATGTATCTTGAATGAGTACCGCCATTAACAGAGACATCAGTTTCTTTAAGAAAATCCCTCAGAGCTCTGGAATTAACTTTGAACATATTTCATGTAATTCCCCTGGGATGTGTGAGTAAATTTAAATGAAGAGCGCACAGTTTGCTTAGATTAAAAGGTATTTTTAAGTGCTTAGAATGTGATGTGCATGATTATACATTTTTTCTCCCAAAGTGACTTGATCACACGAGGTGCACGTTGCTTTGATTTCGTTGGAAAGCACTATGCTCTATTCTCAGTGTCACTGCAATGCACAGCTGCAAGCAGCTTGTGAAGTAGTGAAGTAGTAATGTAATTGACAGACAGTTGGTCAACATTGGTTCTTTTCCTGAACTTGCATGTCTAGCTCTGGGCTACTGCAGTGATAGAGTAGTCTTAAAGGTGTTATAGAATGTCAAACCGTATTTACCTTGTTATTGTTGAATCTAGGTAGCTTAAGGTATCCAATGGACCATATCAAAACTTCAACACCGTCTACCGCCTCGTTCTACATGTAAATTTCAAGCTGGAAATGGCCGGGCTGAAACAGGCCAATCGTAAATGAGGTGGCTGTTGACGTCGGCACCACTAAGATACACCTCCTTCATTGACATAGTCCAATCAAAGAGAGTTTAGAACCGTCTCTGGTCCAATCCCCTGTCGCTTCATGAATTTGCCAGGGGAGGCGGGAATTATGAATCAGTTCTGATGGTCAAAAATGTGTTCTATGACTTCTTTAAAGTAGATAGAGTAATCTTTAAGTTGCAAATAAGACATCGTAAAACAGTCAAAACAGATACAGCACGGATAGTTTGAGACAATTATATCTGACTGACAAATGACAGTATTACATTAAAGCAGCACCAAGGAGTTTTGAAGATCGCACCCTCTACAGATTGTGATGGAAGCTTGCCATAAGGCAAGTCAATTGTAGTTTTACAATAACTACAGATCGGTACCCGATTGGGCAAACTTGTTTAGTGCAATTAATGCCGATAGAAGGCCGCAGCGTAAACGCAGCAAGTATTGTTTACCTTGTTACGAATTGTTAGAACACCGAAATGATTTTGAAATCATTATTTTAAGGTTTTAAAAAGTCAAAGGTGTGTATATCCATCTTAACACCACATTTACTTTTGCACACTGATCATCCTATTTTCGAACTCCAAAAAGAAATATAGTCTAAACCCAAAGCCATGTAGTGCAAGTCTTTGCATGTATTTGATGTACTGTAGTTCACTATGTGGTCCATTCTCTGTGTCCCCATAACAATGAAAAAGGATTGTATATTTTGGGTTACAGTCATTAGATCTCGCTCTGTGCTGTCGGCTCCTCATTGCTGATAATTATGACTTTTAGTCAGGAGAAAATATGCAGTCCATCTGACACAAGTCATTTCTTCGCCATGTAATGGATTATAGATTCAGGGGCACTTGGTGCTCTTAAGTAAGTACTTCTCTCCCTACTGGCACAGCATCAAGCAGTAGTGGCTTGGGTGACCCCCCAGAGCCCTGGCTCTCAGGTCCAATCCCCTGCTATTGCTCTAATAGATGAGCCAGTAAATCACAGCCACAGCCACTCAACCACTAGGGACCTTTAGGACCAGCTAGGCCTGTCATTGGCTGAGACATTTTGGAAGCGAAACTTGGAAAAGAAAAATCTTGGAGCAAAAGTGAAAGACATGGATCCATTTCATAAAGGTGATGTGCTGAAGACTATAGATACCAATTTTCCAGTACAGCCTTACATTTCTTTGTCAACAATTCTTAATGGAAAAATTTGATTTCCTAAATTTATGACTGCCCTCATTTAATTTGCCTGTGAAAAGCTACTTTTTAACACATTTATGATTACACGCTTAACCCGATAAGAAGTAGATAAAGGAATTTATTATGAAATGCACATATATCTCCACAAGGGTTTTGGTGCATTCTTTCCAAGCTGCATATTTATTCTCCTATGATGGAGAGCTTAAAAATGTGATTCTGTGCATGAACTTTATGGACATGCTGTATACAAACCGCTACCTACAGATGTTTTATGAACTTTTTAGAAGTCCTCTGGTCTACTTTTAAGCTCTCCCAGACTTAGGTGCTACTTTTAGTGCCCATTTTTTTTTCTCTTAAATGCAGCTGTCTGGGACAGACATACTGTAAATATACTGACAGTACAATGTTTACAGCTAGTTCTCCAAAAGAGCATGTGACATTCTGAGAAACAGATAAGACTCATGATATTTAAGGCAGCCTTGTACAGTATGGTTAAATTTATATATTCAGACAAAACTTACTGGTACGTGTACATTCTGACGCAATTACGACATTTTCATCAGAGCATTATTTGCACCTTCTTTTCTGGATAGGCCTATCTACAAGTCCTTGCCACTGAGGTTATGTTGGCTCTGTGTGCACCATCATATCTTATGCATACAAATACATTAGCACATCCACTGTATTCTGTTCTGGGGAGCATGCTTGGAAAGGAAGGTCATGCATTTCCCCCAGGGCCTAATGTACCTTTGTGGCAGCATGGCCCCCACGGGAGTTGGGGTGGGGATTTTCAGCTTCTTTGTTTTCATCTGGGCCCGATGTCCCACAGCAGTTAATGTAGCTAAGACATATGACTTAGCTGCTGTGTGTCTGGCTCTCCCTGCCTGAACCACAGCCTCACACAGATGTGGGGGAATCTCTGGATTCAGCAAAAGTGTACAGACAGGGCTATCCATCAAGGGCTTATGAAAGTGGGACATCCTTTCTTCTCTTTTTTCACACCTCCTCTCCCTCCGTTTGAGTATAAACACAAGAGACACACACTTTCTCTCCCTTTCTCTCCATCTATCTCTTGATCCTCGATTTGTGCCACTGGGTTGTGTTGGATTACCCCGGACTGGGCTGCCAGGTCTCAAAGGATTTGGAGCAAGACTATCTGTATCTGCCAAACCACTGTGCAACTTTCAACAGTAGACTGCTGCATAGGCTAGTGAGTTATGGATGGCCAACAAGGAAACTTGACAAAGGACTTAACTAAAAAGTCAATAGTTATCAAAGTTCCCAATTAAATTCAATTTGTGATTCTTTGAAACTATTGACTTTTTAGTGTTTTCAAGACATCTAGTGAAGTGTTGAGTGATACAGATGGTCTCAAGGAGAGGAGAATGATTGCACTGTTAAAGACTTGAAAGGATCTCTAGTCTTGTCAAGACTTTAACTGTTATCTCAGGACAATTGACCTTGTGGTCCCTAATTTTATACAGTACAGAGCATTAAAATGCAAATTATTGTTGCTCTGCAAATCTCATTCCATGTAGTCAAAATAGTTTGTGCATTTCTGTCTCAACAGTAAATAGCAGTAGTAGCCCTAGTGACATCATTAGGCATAGATTTTGGCAATTTATATTTATTACGTTAACTCTGCATAAAGGCCCCCGTGCTAGATCAAATAAATACTGGTTAGGTATGTAAGCTTATAATTGGTTGACCATATTGTTTCCACATTGAAATGTGAAAAAAAACATCTGTGATGTCTTTGACCATATGTTGTCAGCACTTGAAAGCATTGTTTGAAGAGCTCATATCTTTAAGACTGTAAGGAAGTATACCTTTTTCCAAAGAAATGAGCCTGTGTACTGTTCTTGAGTTAGATTGGAGGTGACTAAGGTCACATTTACACTGCAGATTAGATATGCCCAAAAGTGCCTAAATGTGATATGTCTGTGTGTTTAGGTCTGCCAGACACTTGGAAGTCCTGAAACAATCCATATCCATAAAGGGCGCTGCTAACTTCCTAAATAGACCGAAATAATCTGGCTGGTTGCTTTTAGAGTCAGGGGGCTATTATTGCAGCCTATGCATGATACTGCATGACAATGGACAATCACTGATGCGCACAAGTTAGCGCCTCCACTCACTTGCATCACTTGACCTATAGTGTGCATCAGTGAGCCTAAAGCTTAGCAAAATTAAGCTGGAGAATGTGAAGGGAAAACAACAGGGAACTGTCATTGGCCCTGGGTGGAGGAAAGTCTGGGGTACCTTCCTTTCAGTTATTGAAAATGAAAGCGTGTGTTGTCCTCCTGATGTGTTTAGAACTTAACAAATTGTGTATGAGAATCTATGTGTTTTAAAGATAAACAGACAGAATTTTGTCAAAACATAAAACATTAACCTCCAGTTATATGCCAAATATATTCCGGTTGTTGTTATGATGGATGTAAAGGTAATTACTGTACTTTGAATCACCTTTGCTAGTTGGGATAAATTAACAACTCACTTGACCTGCTCCTGTTTTTAAATGCACATTTTCAGGACAGAAAAGCAAAACTCATGTGCCAGATTTGGCTTGCTGAACAGAGCTTTGAGCATTCAGTCTTGTTCAAACTTTGCAAAATAAAAAGTAGCCTATTTAAAACCTCCTGGTTCTGCTCTGTTGCTTGCGGGGATCGTTGTGAATATGTGAGTTATTGAACTTCTGACTTCAAATACAGTAATTATACTACAATAAACAGCAGACAAAATTCTCAGTTCAATACTAGGGAATATCCGGCCTGTCTGCTTAGACTTCAGTCACATGAGCATACATCTGATCCATATTTGATTTATTACCACATATGACAGAGGCTTTTTTTCTGAGGAAACTTGAATCCATGTGTTTTTACTGTTTACACTTACATAACACACTCACTTTTAATTGACAGTGAAAGACAAATGGAATAAGTGACTCACAAACTTTGTGTGGATAATGTGGATGTCTTCAGTGGAAAGTTTCCTCAGATTTTCTGTTTTGTCTACTTGTAGTTCAAGCATATATCGATCTCTATAGATAGCATCCATTACCCTTCTCTTGATGTCATAGTGTTACTTTGTTTACGGTCTAGATTTGTTCTTGTTTATTTACCCTGCACTAACTCCACGATTTAAGTCAATCGACTAAACAATAAATAGATTGTAGAGGTATGAAGTAATGGCATCACTTTAGATCATTATCAAACATTAAGATCAAGGATTAAGGGGATTATTTATGACATACATTAAAATACTAATGTACTGGTAGAACATAGCGAAATTTCATCAATTAAAGATTTAGCCTAAAAAAAGACAACAAAAGATAGAGGAAGCAGATATAATAATAGCAATAAATAATAGCAATAAAATGTCATTAGTCCATCTCGTTATCAGGATCATTTGTAGCAAGACATGGTTTTTATTTTTGTACCCAGAACTTCCAAAGACCATGGGGGCTTTGAAGCCCTCTGCATGGCCCCCACTCGAACCACAGCATAAATGATGCATCCGAACACACTGCCTTTACTTCTCTGCGTCTCACCGGCACTTTCAACCAAGTTTCCCTCTGCTCTGCCTTTGCCACAGCCAACAAAAGTCTCTGCAGCTCCTGAAGCCTGATGAGGAGCCAGAGCTCCTTAGAATCTTTTGAGCTATTTGAATAGCTCTCTGCAGTAATCGAAACTTTCCAAACTGATGAAGACTATCTGAGAAGAAAAACCCAAACATACATTAAAAGCAACAGAAAATTAAAAGTTAAGTTCCAGAACAATGCTGGTCACAATAAAACATAAAAAAAGAGTGAAATCAAGAGTGGAAGCAAAGGTAACGTCTAATGCCGCCATCACCGTAGCAACCCTAACATTATATACCCGAAAACTAGATGTTTTGCTTGTGTTTGCACACATGCCTTAATCTGCACAATCATTTCTTTACTAGTTCAGCCAGGAGGCCTGGAGATTTAAGAGAGATATTAGAAAGCAACCTCAGCCAATTTGGTGACTAAACCTTCCTAAAACAGCTGGTTGAGTCATGTTGAGACATTGAGTCAGGCTTGTTGAAATAAATGGAAGTGAACAGATTTTGGCCATGATGCAAGAGTAGCAGATTGTTTAGGTGTTTCCTTGGCACGTTTGAATAGTTAAAGCACATACAGTGCAAGGACATAATTAGTCTATTTTAATTATCCCCAGAGCAATAATGCTGCCTTAGATTCGGGCATTAGCTCCTCAGCCTGTGCACTACAAGTCCACAATAAATAGACTAGAAAGGCTGTGCTTATGCTTCTCCTGTGAGCTAAGGCAAATTTTGTCACATTACAAACATGCTTTAGGTTTCTAAGAACCTACATTTAGAGTTAGTAAGCATTAGTAAGTGCCCCCCCACACACACACTATGTGTTCATACATTGTGTGTGTGTAAGTACATTCATTTTTGAATTCAAGACATTTAATGCTTGAGGTTAAGTGGGTGTTATGTAGATTTCTCCCATGTCAGCTTTGTAACATATTCTGTAATACTATATATTAACATACATACCCATATTCACCATTAACTGGCGTCTTTTAACATTTCCCTTGTAAATTACCATCCAGTCCTTATGAAAAAAACTGCATTGTGTTAAAGGAAGAACTGCATTTTTTGCTGCAGTAAGGTCAAAAATATTGCATTGTGATGTAATGCAGTAAAATGTAGTATTATGTAGTATCTTTTATGAACACTATTTTCATGTTCAAAATATAAGTAGTAGTGATACTGTAGAAATAAAACCCTGCAGGTTTGGTACGGCAGTACAATGCAGGATTTCATTAGGGTGCAGTAAGAGTGGAGTGTTGGAAAATTAGCTTTTAGGCTCCTTAAATCAGAAGATCACATTTCATTTTTTTTCCAAATTCCCAAATGTTCTGAGCGGATCACAAAAGAAAAGTGCTAGATCTAACACAATAATGTGCTTCCTGATAGCATTGTGGAATACCATTGCCACAAGAAGAAAAAAATGTATATCTCTTCCACTCTATGAGAAAAGGCAGCAAGATGAGAGCAAGAATGAGATCCTTATTATCTTGTCATCTAGTTCTATTGGCACACCAGAATAAATGTCTGTGACTACCTCCGGCTGCATATTGTCCATTCTGGCTATCCTATTGATATGGCTCACCTTCCCATTGTCCAGTCGCATTTCCTTTTGTTCCAACTGTCTCCTACATTTGCCTCCATCCAATATTCATGGGCCTCCATCAGCCAAAGAAAACATGAGAATCAGAGAGGCCTATGTGAGTTATTATTGTTTGCTTTCATTTATGGGTATAGATAGAAGCAGCTTCCCCAACTGGTCAGAGTGAAGCGTGCTGTAATGAATGTGCCGGAATAACCCATGAGAATAGAGCCAAATTTCCCAGTTTAGGTCCACCACAAGCCCACAGGGTCTCTTATGACACGGGCATCCTCATTGAAAGTTTGAAAACAGCTGAGGGCGAACTTGCTCAAACTCACTTTATCCCTTCCATCCTGTTCAAGAAAACTCTAATGGTTTGACGTGATGGACAGACCTGAGAACTATCACTGAGAGAGAGAGAGAGAGAGAGAGAGAGAGCGGTAGAGAAAGAGAAAGTGAGAGAGGGAGCAAGGGAAGACTTTAATGATGCTGCTACCCCAGGGGGCTTGCCCTGGAATTTGGCCCCACTTGTGCTCTCTAGTTGCCAACCGTCTGTTTTGCTGTTGTTGTTGTTGTTGTTTTTGTTGGGGACCATTTCTGTTCATTTATTCAATTTGCACATCATTGTGAGAAGTCAAAAGGAGACTTAGATGATAAGTTGTAGATGTGCACTCTTTACATTGGGAATGATTTATGTGCTCTCAGGCTCCCATGCAGAGAATTGATGTCCTGCAGCTTGTATTCCTCAGCTGAGAAAACAGTCCTTTGCTGGCTGACGTCACTGCTGCTTAGTCTCCATCATTTAGTACAGTAACTTCCTTGAAGGGTCAGAGGTGACTATTTCGAGCCTCTCAAGAGAATTCTGACTGGGACCAATGAAACTCTCTGGCTTTGGCCAACCCCTTAGAATTTACTCAAACATCATAACATTACCAAGACAGTCCCAGGACCCTAAAGCCAATCATTTTTGGGGGGTTCTGAAAAAAGACCTCCCTCTCCCTTTCCCTTTCCCATGTCATAAACATATCTGCATATCTTAATGCAGTCCTTCAGTTCCCCCCACTCCCCCACTTACACTGGTCTGTTTTTCTTTAGTGTTTTATCTAGCCATGCTTAGGCTTATCTGTGGGGCTTTTTATACTTCTTCACAGAGCAGATGTGGAGCCCACTTTTCTAAGTGGCAGCTTCATAGCTCAAGTAGACCCGACATCATCAGTGCCCAGAGCACACCAATTTCTAAAAGATGAAAATACCTTCAGAGCATGCTGCACCATTTTCTCAAACAGTTGCAACTGTACATGTCTAATGGAGAAATTGGAGAATAGAATTTTGCGGCATTGGAAGTAGTATGACTGATTGCTGTTTGGAGGTCTATTCATTTTGTCTGTGTTAATTTGGCAATACAAGTTGTTGATGTGACTGGAGGATTCCCTCTTTGCATGTAATAGCCATGATTAAACGATCACTGAACACAGTGTGCCCCCCCCCCCCCTTACAATGAGCCCAAACCTGACAAAATGTAATTATAGTGCTCTAATTAAAAATATAAGAAAGATGGTCATACTTAATTTTGATAATATGTTAGCAGCAGTGTTTTGTATATCAGGCCTCTAACCCAGGCTATCGAACCCAGGCCTTCATCGTTGTGCTGCAATCATCAGTTTGTACTAATGGGAAAAGGGGTTGGTCAGGACCACAATGATCATAACTGAATTTGGATCCCAGTTTCACACCTTTGCTTATGATGTGACTCAAATAAGCGGTAACACTTTACTTGACGGGTGCGTTCACATTACCCACACGTTCACATTCATAGCAGCTGTCATGAACTGCACATGAAGCATTCATAACTGTTTCATGAGACATTCATTCCAAACCTTTCATGAATGTGGAAGACTGAACAACAACTTATCAAAATAAAAGTCCAACAATCCCAACGCAGTATTGCCGTTTTTGTTTCAAACCTCTTACCTGGTCACATCACACGAGTCATTGCGCTAGTTCAGTGCCAAAAAGATGGTGAAAAACATGGTCAAGCAAATAATCTTTGTTCCTTA